>PVHT020000037.1:3763177-3876008 GCA_004024745.2 Catagonus wagneri
GGAGGTTCCCAGGCTAGGGGTCTAATCGGAGCTGTAGCCACTGGCCTGCGCCGCAGCCACAGCAACACAGGATCCGAGCCGCGTCTGCAACCTACACCACAGCTCACGGCAACACTGGATCGTTAACCCACTGAGCAAGGGCAGGGATCGAACCAGCAACCTCATGGTTCCTAGTCGGATTCGTTAACCACTGCGCCACGGCGGGAACTCCAAGGAAGGTTTTTTTTTGTTTTGTTTTGTTTTTGTTTTTTGCTGTTTAGGGCCACATAGCATATGGAGATTCCCAGACTAGGGGTCGAATCAGAGCCGCAGCTGCCGGCCTACACCACAGCTGACAGTGCCAGATCCCTGATCCACTAGGGATCGAACCCGCATCCTCACGGATACTAGTCGGATTCATTTCTGCTGCGCCATGATGGAGCACCTGAAGACTTTTAAATTAGGGCTAACATAATCAGATTCGAGTTTGAAAATTTAGAGTGGTTCCGGGCTGGAGGAAGAAAGGTGGCAGACACTTGAGTGTACAGTGAGACAGTATCTGTGGAGACAAAGAAGAGTCTCTGGATTTGCAAGTTTTCCTAGGTGTAAACAGTATAATTCCATTATCAGTATGAAAGGGGAAATGCGTGGGCAGTGAGGGAGGGTGGAGATCTGCTTTGGGTGCTGAGGTGGGTTAGCTGAGATTAACAGAGCTGGGGAAAATGTACAAAGAAAACCAGGATTGTTCATTATTTTGTTTTTTATTTGGGAGAGCAAGGCAAGAATTTTCATTTTGGACAAGATAGGGTCAGTGTTTTCAGGAACATTCTAGTAAGCAATTTGAATGTTGAGAGAGAAGTTACCATAGTAATATTTTTGAGTTTTTACTGTTTGTTTTCCATTAAAGACTGAGATTCTCAGAGGTTAACTGATCATGGTCTCAGGAAGGTGACTGTAGAACCAAAACAAATTCCTAGGCTTCTTACCAACTAGGCCTTAACTAAAATGGTCTTTGAAAGGAAAAAAAAAGTCTCATAATTTCCACTATAATTGCTTTGCTATAATTGCTTTAATTTCTCAGAGTATCTTTACTTAAAAAACAACAACAAAGCAAAGCAAACAAAAAGCTGGTATGTGTATCTTCAATCCCTCTGTTTTCTGCATGGCTTTCCTAACGTACTGATATTTGACTAATGACAGCAAATGAGTGTTTAGGATAACAGCTCTAGAACCCCAGACCGCTTGTTTTGCTCTAGCAAAACCCTAAAATTTAGAGATTACATGGTCCTCAGGAAATATTCATTCCTTCATATATGCTTGATCTAATCTCCCTTGTTGCCCTGTTCCCATATGAGGGAGACTATAAGTGGTGTTTTGTTTTGTTTTGTCTTTTTGCCTTTTCTATGGCCACACTTGCGGCATATGGAGGTTCCCAGGCTAGGGGTCTAATCGGAGCTGCATCTATGACCTACACCACATCTCATGGCAACGCCACATGCTTAACCCACAGAGCAAACCGGGTATCAAACCTTATTAACCACTGAGCCACAATTGGAACTCCTGTAAGTGTTGAAAGAATGAATGAAGGTGTCATGTCAACTTCTTTGCAGGAATTTGAAAATAAGAATTTTTTTTCCATTTATGTGGTTGAGTTATAGCCCTTTTTGAAAACCAGAGGGTAAACAGTTCTTCAAAATCCACCCCATTCCTCAGATGTCAGGGGTCACTCAGCATTGACTGAAATTCTAGGGTGGCTCTGAAGGGCTCGAGTAGGCCTAACAAGGCAAATCGCCATACATATCTGATATTGTTTTCACACATTTAGAAAATGATTAACCTGCCTTATCCACATGAAATTCTGAAATTCCAGTTTAACTGTTACTGCCTAGATTCTCTGTGTAGCTTCTTAGGCTATGGTATTTTTCTTTTACTTTGTTTTCAGTTGCTGTGGAATGTAGTTGCCTGCTGTTTAAGGCAGCTGCAGTAGAGTGCACCCAGAAGTGGTTATCTTTCTATATTTAGTAAGCTGTAGGGTTTGTAAACCATTTGCAGATTCCTTTGGGATAAAATAGTTTCTATAAATGTAACACTTAATGAAACTATTATTAACATCCATTAAAGAAATATAGCAGCAAATATGTGTGGACTCATGGATAAGACAGAGGCACAGGACTTTTTTTTTTTCTTAAGAGCTCACTGACTATTTTAAATACTTAAAATTAATCATGTGAATCTTATTTTTATTCTGTTAATCTTGAATTGCAGAGCTTTTACTCAAGTGTTTACCTTTGGTCCAACATTCCGAGCAGAGAATTCTCAGAGTCGTAGACACCTGGCTGAGTTTTACATGGTAGAAGCAGAGATTTCTTTTCTTGAGAGCCTTCAAGATCTCATGCAGGTAAGTACGCAAGATTTAAAATAATTTCTAAATATCAGGCATCTGTGACATGAAAATACTTCCGTATACATTTTTACCTTGGACATCTGTACCTTACAGGTGTGCATAGAATGAAGAAGATGGAGAGCTGCTTGATATAGTAAACATCTCCTGAATGCTGTTAGTGTAATAGTCTAAAGTATAAGAATCAGACAGATTTAAGTTCATGCCTGCATTCTGCCATTGACTTCCTACTGATGTTACCTATTACCTAACCTTAGTGATCTTTGGCTTCCTCAACTGTAAAATGAGAATAATAGTAGCTATTTCATTAGGTTATTGTGAGAAGTAAATGAAATAATATATATAATATAAAGCACCTAGTTCGTAATATGGCACAAACAAAGCAGGCTCAGTAAATGGTAGCTCTTGTTATTTACAAGGCAAACCAGTAAAACATCTTTATAGTTAGAGAAATACATGTCTGTCGCTATAGTGTCAGAAAGCACCCACAGGAGCTGGCAGAACTCTGGGACAGGGATG
The DNA here is from genome assembly GCA_004024745.2 of Catagonus wagneri. Lineage (NCBI taxonomy): Eukaryota > Metazoa > Chordata > Mammalia > Artiodactyla > Tayassuidae > Catagonus > Catagonus wagneri. The sequence goes on from PVHT020000037.1 coordinate 3,766,077, forward strand.
GAGCTGGAGAGGTCGTCAGGAGTCAGCTCCTGACAGAAAGACTGTGTACTTAAATGCCATGCCGAGGATTTTGAACTTAATCCAAAAGATGAAAGAGTTCTTGGCCGGGAAAATCTGTGGTTAGAATTATATTTTAAAAGTGTTTAACGGCATTATGAAGAATGATTTAGAGGGAGATAAAAATAGGGGCGGGAGCTCTTTCAGAAGACTGCGGCCATAGTCCAGACAGAGCAAACAGGCGCTGGAGTTGGATGGACCAGGTTTGATTCTTAACTCCATCACTTAATGTTGTCCCTTAAATAAGGGGCTTAATTTCTCTGAGCCTCAGCTTCCTCATCCATAAAATGGGAATAATAATTCTTACTTCATAGGGTAGTTTACAGGATTAGATAATATTTATGAGACACTTACTTAGCATAGTTCATGACACTTAATAGTAAATACCCAGAATTTGTTAACTGTTATTATGAATTCTACCCAGTACCATTTCGGTTAATACCTTAGTTCGAATTTCTAGTTATAGGATGTTTATTTTAGCAGTGCTCATTAACTCTTCTGTTCGTTTCTACTCTTATTTATCCAGTAAATGACCCAGTTCCACTTAAAACAGAAATGCCACTTAGACTTCCAAATAGAATGGATTTACAATTTTATTATCCTGCCTTAGGTTGGATTTCCTGGTAAATAAACCCTAGAGCAGAGATTTGTGTGCAGGGTATTACTGGGGAATGCGCTCAAGAAAAACATCCGCAGGGAAAGGAAGAAAGCTTTGGGCAGAGGGAAACATTGAACTGTGAAGCGTTTATAAACCAGTGCCTTAGCCGGTTCTGTGAGGAGCTTTGGATCTGGAGTTGGTCCTTCATAATTGTGTCATAGGAAGGCAGGTGCCTCCCTCTGCCAGCCGGTTACTGGGTGGGGGCTAGCCTGGGAAAGGGGGTGGCCCTTGTAGGACCACACTCTCAGACTGGACAAGTCCTGAAGCAGGACCCACCTATGAACCATCAGCAGTTAATTTTCCCGGCAGATAAAGGTCTTGGTCCTGAGGGGGTGTCTGGCTACACACCACAGTGTCCACTTATATATGCCCCCTTAACACTCCCCCCCGCCCCGAGTGCTCTAGATCACCATCCCCCAGTGACAGTTTTGGTTGTCCCTACTAGGGAGTGGGTGAGGGGTAGGAAAGACTGGTCGCTGCTGGCATCTTATTGGTAAAGGCTAAGAGTGCTGTTCACCATCCTACAGTGCACAGCCCCTACCCCCAGCAAAGAATTTTCTGGTCAAAAATGTCATTAGCGGAGTTCCCTGGCGGCCTAGCAGTTAAGGACTCGGTGTTGCCACTGCTATGGCACATGTTTGATCCCTGGCCTGGGAAATTCTGCATGTGATGAGCGTGGCCAAAAAGAAAAAAATGTCAGTAGTAACACTGTTGAGTAACCCTTTTCTGGGTTTAGGGATTAAGAATCCCAGCCTCCTTAATCAGCTTTCAGTTCGAGTCTGACACCCAGGTCTTGTTATTCCTTCACCTGGGTGATGAGAGTGTTGTGAGGACTGGAGCCACCCTGTCTACCTCCTGTTTCTGTTTGACCTCGTCTCCACTGCCCCAGCATAGACCAGAGGGAAAGCTTATAAAAACAATAGATAGATTGTATTAGAATTTATTAAACATTATAATCTTTTCTATGTATTATATAATTAAATAGTTCTTATTTATTTGATACTCCACTGAGTAGCAGTCAGGGAACTGTTGAAGTTTAATTAATTGAAATATAAATTTTTTCCTAAAGACTGAAGAGTATGCTCCTCCCAAAAGTAATTTCTTGCTTCTCTTAATGTTCTCCCTTTGATCAGTTAAATTCTGTGGCAATTATTATCTTGATGAAGAACAGTCTCTTAAATATTAAATGAGAATATTGTAACAAAGGATTTTTTCCTGTCATGAGATATAAGCAATTAAATGTTACTATTTTAGTGCTATTGAGTAATATATTTTAAAAAACATCTGGTGGCTATGTTACCCCTTCAGTTAAGTTTCTGTTTTCTTTAAATGTATTAATAGAACATCGTCCGAAAGTCAAGGTTAGAAAAGCCAGTGATTTTCTTCTTCAAATGGAAATGTACTCTCATGAAATACACCAGTTTAACAGCCCCAGTGGTCAAGGTCTTTGTCTATCAGATAGGTGCGCTGTCCCTCAGCAGTGCAAGCACACTGTCCAGGCTGCCTGTTCTGGTTTCCCTCCCCGAATGCATTGCCTTTTTTTAGTGGTCGAGGTATATAACCCTTCATAAATCATTCTGTTACTTGGTGATTTCTTTTCCTTTTTGTTTTCTTGGCCATGCCGATGGCATGCAGAAGTTCCCCAGCCAGGGATCAAACCCGCATCGCAGCGGTGACAATGCTGAATCCCTAACCACTAGGCCACCAGGATACTCCACTTAGTGATTTTTGTTATATTACTGCTATATTGAAGTTGATAGAGCCTCAAGGTAAAAGATCTTTAGCCTCCTTTTGCTCTTTTTCATCAGATTATTCCGTACTTCTCTACAGAATATATGTATAATGTTGTAGAAATGTGAAATACATATAAAGAAATATAAAAATATTTTGATATGTAAAGAAATACCCGGTTGTCACTTGATAATTAGTACTTTTCTGTATTGATGGTATAAAATTACTCAGATGCTTATGCCTGCACTATGTTTCCAGCTTCCATAGGATGTGCAGTGGTCAGGAGATGTCTGCCTGTGGGGCAGCCTGTACCTAATCCGTGTGTATATCTTTACGAGGACACATCTGAAAATCATAGTATGATCTCATTGATTTCCAAACAAAAATTTTAGTCGGGATTAAAAATACTTTAGAAGTATTTTCCATCCCAGTCACTTTTTTCTAGTAAGAACAAGTTTTTTCTATGAGACTTTTATGCACACCCCTGGTAAAATGAATTCTTATATACTGATGTGTTTTATATAATGATTTGTGGTATTTTTACTCTGTACTTTAGAAGAGCAAAAAGGTATGTATTGTCATGTAGATACATTTCATTGCGTCTCTACTCTTAAAAGTTTCCTTTTATTTACCAGTGACTGAATGAAGCACTTTTCACAGTGTACCACTCTTCACAGCTGATGTTGTGTGCTTCTCTGAGCTGGGCACTAAGTTAATTCTTGTATGTGGATTATCTCATTTAATTCTCACAACAATCCTATAAACTAGGTGCCTTATTGTCCTTACTCTACCAGTGAGTAAACTAAAATTTAGAGAGACCTCAGTTCATTGTAGCTATTCGACAGCCTACTTCAGTACTAGTATCAAAACTGTTAACAAAAGATTTAGACTTTCTTTTTTTTTACCCATTCTGAGAAGTTGTGATGCCTCCTCTAATCCACCTAGAAACTAAATTAACTTGCTGTACTATATTCAGGAAGTAAGGGGCCTAATGGATACATAGCTGCTAAAACCTGGAGAACAGTCTTTACTGGGCCCTAAACAGGTTTTTTCATAGTTTACACATTAGGCAATTCTGTATCATTTCTTTTAGGTTATGGAAGGCCTCTTCAAGACTACAACAATGACAGTTCTCTCAAGTTGTCCTGAAGATGTTGAACTCTGTCACAAATTCATAGCTCCTGGCCAAAAGGTAATTAACTTTGTGGCTAAATCCCTTTAAATATGTTAATTACGTATTATGGCTATAATTACATTTAATAAATTTTTCTTTTTTCTCTTTTGTTATCAAGGACAGATTAGAACATATGCTAAAAAACAACTTTCTAGTGTAAGTAGATATTATACTTTCTCTGAACTTTATTCATAATGTATCATTGTATTTATCATACTGTGCTGCATTTTTTTTTTTGTTTGTTTGTATATATGCTTATCACAGTCCCTAGAATCAAGGAAGACCCGTAGTTTAATTATTTTTATCGCTCTTGTGTCTGGTTCACAGTTGATGATGTTTCATGAATAAGTCCTAGCAAGATAAATGAACATAGTAATTGAGTCAAATTTGTCCTCACTTCAGGCTTTTGTACTCACTTTTTTGGCCTGGAATACTTTTTCCCTCAGGTGTTTATATGGCTCACTTCCTTGCTTCATGCAAGTTTCTGTTTGAACGTTGCCAATTCAGCAAGCCCTCTCTTAATAACCCTCTTATCTAAAGTAGCTCCCCCAGAGGGTTCCCATCGTGGCTCAGGGGAAATGAACCTGGCTACTATCCATGAGGACACGGGTTCAATCCCTGGCCTTGCTCAGTGGGTTAAGGATTCAGTGTTGCCATGAGCCATGGTGTAGGTTACATATGCGACTTGGATCTGGCGTGGCTGTGGCTGTGGTGTAGGCCAGCAGCGAAAGTTCCAATTCGCCCCCTAGCCTGGGAACGTCCATATGTCACAAGTGAGGCCCTAACAAGACAAAAAATAGCACTCCCAAACACCGTCTTTTCACCTTGCTTTGTTTTTCTTCATAGTACCACCAATAGCTCCCTGGCATTATATTCTGTTTGTCTCTTTCCCCAAACCTTCATTGCGCACGCACACACGCACGCACGCACACACACACAGAGACACACACAGAGCTCCATAAAGGCAGGGGCATTTGATTTTATTTACCATACCTCCAGTGCCTAGAGTAATACCTAGCACATAGTAAGTGCTATGAATGACAGCTTTAGGGAGAGACTTTTGCTGTTTTCAGGCCCAGTATTTTACACCTCTTATTAGGGTGTTGGTATAACATGAATTCAGAGAAAATCTTTCTCTTAAGTGACTAGCTTCTCTGTGTACACTGCCAGTAGGTCAGGAGTGGTGTTACTGAATGGCCGTTTCTCTTCATGCTGATCAGACGCTTATAGTATTAGGTCACGCTTAATTCCCGAGAACCCAGTAATCATTTAATATTCATGTGTGATCTTAAAAACTGTATGGTAATAGGCCTTTTCCAGTTTTCAGATGCACTAGTTAACAACAGCCCAATGTATTGACCTTTGTCTGCTTTCACCCTGTTTCTCTCCAGCATTTCTTATACTGAGGCAGTGGAGATCTTAAAGCAAGCATCCCAGAACTTCACCTTCACCCCAGAGGTAGTATTTATGTATATATCTCTATATGAATATATGTCTCTCTTATATTTATCTGATTTCATCCTTTAAAATAATCTTGTTTTTCTTTTTGCTTTTTTTAGGGGCTACACCCACGACATATGGAGTTTCCCAGGCTAGGGTCCAATCAGAGCTACAGCTGCTAGACTATGCCACAGCCACAGCAGCATCAGATCCGAGCTGCTTCTGTGACCTACACCACAGCTCACGGCAGTACTGGATCCTTAACCCACTGGGCAAGGCCAGGGATCAAACCCGCAACCTCATGGTTCCTAGTCAGATTCGTTTCTGCTGTACCAGGACAGGAACTCCCTCTTGTTTTTCTTATTAGCAACATGCAATATTTGCATATCTGTACATTTGCCCTTTTTTTTTAGTGTCCTTTTAGGGCTGCATCCTCAGCATATGAAAGTTCCCCAGCTAGGGGTTGAATCGGAGGTGCAGCTGCCAGCCTACACCGCAGACACAGCAGTACCAGATCCAAGCCATGTCTGTGATCTACACCACAGCTCATGTCAAAGCCAGATTCTTTAACCTACTTAGCAAGGGCAGGGATCATACCTGCATTCTCCTGGATACTAGTCGGGTTCGTGACTGCTGTGCCAGGATGGAACTCCAACGACTTTTTTTTTTTTTTGATGTTTGCTCAATCTTGTTGAAATATTTAGAATGGAAAATAATTTTGAAGTGAAATCATATCATTTGAAGTAGCAGTGACAAAAGTGTTACAAAGAAACTTCCCAAGTTTAGGGAGATGAAATTCCTTAGGAAGAATAGTAATCATAGACTCTCAGTGTTTTCCATAGTATATTTTGAATGATGTTAACAGGTGGTAGACAGAAGAGATTATGTAATCAAAGAAGTTTAGGCAACACATTATACAGCTTTCTTTTTCTGTTGAACCTTACAGAGGTTCTCATTTCTGGGCCACTTTGGAAAACAGAGTTTTGTGTTTGGGTTTTTGTTTTTTTTTCCAAAACTCCTTTATTTTATTGGCAAGGATATTGGCCTGGAAAGTAGGCTGCATATAATGTTAGAAGCAACTCTCCTCATTCCTATGCCAGTGCTCCTTTCCTGTACTTAAGATATTACCAGACAAGTGGGAATGATAAGATAATGTTAAAGAGTGTAATACCTTTGTCTTCAAAGTATTTCATACACCAATTCCATTCCCAGTTAGGTCAGATGCTCTCTTAAGTTATAAGTGTCCTGCACGTGTTATATTTATAATCAGTTGATTTCTATGTATAATTTTTTAATTTAATGTTTGTCTTCTACCCTGGAAGCTTCATGAAGTTAGATCTTGTTTATCTTCCTAGTACGTAGCATGGTACCTGGGATTTAATAAACACATTATTAGTATTTGCTGAATGAATCGGTGAACAATGTTATAAATATTCATCAGAGAGCATCTGATATACAAGTTGACTCTTATCCAAAAGAAAAATTCACTGAAAGAAGCCATTTAGCCAAAGATGGACACAGTATTAGGAATATTATCTTTCATCATTTAATTTCCTGAAACTGTGATTCTGAATGAGCTTTCTTACACCGTGGAAAATGTACTGTTTTCCTAGATGCTATTCATCTGCTAAATGCTGCTCCCTAAGATGGAGCACAGAAAGCATAGTGTTTATCTGCTAGTTTAAGCTTTCATCTTTCCAGGCCTTTGGATATTCTTGTTAACACGTATGTCTCTCCAAGTTATCTCTCTGTGTAACCTCAGCAGACAGCTCCACACATCCCTGATCCTCAGGGAGAGGAAGGAAGCTCTGGGCACTGATAAAAGTATATTTTTAGGTCCTACAGTGTATATTTCAGCTCTGTCTTCTCCTTTGGTAATTTCTTGTTTCTCATTACAGTGGGGTGCTGATCTGCACACTGAACACGAAAAGTACCTGGTGAAGCACTGTGGTGACATTCCAGTCTTTGTCATTAATTACCCCTTGTCTCTCAAGCCGTTCTACATGAGAGATAATGAAGACGGCCCTCAGCACACAGTAAGAAAAGACACTGTAAATTGGGGTTAGCGTTTCCGAGTCTGGGGCTTTCCCTTGGTTTAAGTTCATTTATCCTTTGGCATATTTTCTTAAGTTCTACCCTTCATTCTTTACATCTCTTGAAATGGTAACAAAAGCACCTCTGACGGTGTGTCCCGAAGAAGATCCCAGTGTTCTGTAAGCATTCGTCCTCATTTCTGTTGCAGGGTGTCCTTAGTTGAGCAGGTGTAAATGTAGGTGTGTTTGTTTGGGTTTTTAAATTACTTAGAGCACTAGATCACTGTATAGCAGTATGCCCGGTCTGCTGTCAAGTTAAACACTGATTTGGAGACTGTAGGGGTGGGTGGGTGTTGTGTAAGAGATGGTGGCAGTGGCATGATCAGACAAAGCAGAGCTAGCTGGGCAGAGCAGGCAGCTTATTGCACTATGTTATCAAACGGAAATAGTAGGGGGAGGACTGCGGAGGGATCGAAGAGGTCTGGGCAGATTCTCCTCATGGAGAGTCCTCTTCGGGCTGTCCCCGTCTGTCCGCTCCCCTTACCCTCTTCTCCTTAGTTCCTTCTTTACCCTCAACTATGGTCGCTTTCTCAATTCTGACTTCCTTTTTCTTTTTTTTCGCTTTTTTGTTTCTTCTCTCCTTTACAAAATTGGCAGTGATATAAGAATTTATTTGAGCCTTTAAATAAATACTGAATAGTTATATATTTAATAGCATTAATTGTAAAAGTCTATGAGAGATATATTATGTTTATCTCATGAAAGGTCCCAGACCTAAACTTTGCTATCTGGAGCTTTTCACTTGTCTCTAGATAAATCCCAGCAGGAAAGTGTAGATCAGGACCTACCTGTAAATAAAAAGACTTCATCTTAGGTATTCAAGGTTATCGCTTTGAAGGTACTTCCGGTCTTCTCTTATAGTATTACAAAGACAGTGTTAGCCACCAATTAGTGTAAGGCAAGCACTGTCATCGCTAAGCCTCAAAACAGCCTTGCCAGAGCTACCACTGTGGTACGGCTCATATCTGAACTCCATATGCCATGGGGCAGCCAAAAAAGAAAAGAAAAAGTGCTAAATCCCAGGACATCCTTGCCAAGTAACTTACTGTTTATCCTATTTTACATATGGAAAACTGGGTGCATAGCGACCAATTGCATTTCCCAAGGCTACATGGGTGATCAGTGACAGGGTCAGTATTCAAACCTGATTCCTTTTGGCTCTGAAGTCTCTATTCTTTTCCATTGTGTCACACTGCCACAGACCACAAATATGAAATTGCATTTTAACCACCGATTTTACTCACCCCCACCTTTCACACCAGCGTCATCCAAAACCAGTGAGCAGCACAGTTGATTTATGATTCTTCTCTTCTCTTTTCTCTGCCCACTCTCTGGTATAAATGATTTTGAGAGATGAAGGCCCACAAGTTGGCAGCAAAAAAATGAGTGACTAGGGCGTAGATTATCCAATCCTAGGTAATTCAGTATTGAGCCTCCATCACAAAACAGAGGTACTATGTCGTATCTCTTGGCTTTTTTATCACTCTCTCCTCTCCCACTTCCACCTCCCTCCCCCACCACACACGCACTGTATTCCTCCCGGAATTTCCCCAGATAGAACGCTTTTCAGTCTTTCACTTGTGCATTTCTTAGAAATACTCTGCTTAAGGCTTTCCTTCTCTGTAAAAACCTTTTTTCACAAATTTCCACAGCATTTAAGGAATTAGTAAAATTAGTAGATTGTATAGTGTCTATTTTTTGTAGTCTCTAAGTTTTGCTTTCTCAAATGAAACTCCTAACTTCTTCAGGATGGTGAATGAGTGCTCTATAAACCACCGTAGCACTTATTCCTCATTCCTCTAACGTGATTTCTAATCAGACCACTAATCATTCCCTCTAATCATACCACTGAAGCTCTGGGATCACTTAATTAAGCCCAACAGACTTTCTTTTTTTTTAATTTAATTTTACTGGAGTTGACTTATAACGTTGTATTTGTTTCAAGTGTAAAGCAAAATGAATCAGTCATACATGTAAATATATCCATTCATTTTCCCATATAGGTTATTACAAACTATTGAATAAATTTTCCTGTGCTATGCAGTAGGTTCTCATTGATCATGTGTTTTATAGAGCAGAGAAAATAGATGATCAGTGAGAACCTACTGTATAGCACAGGAAAATCTATAAGGTTTTTCCCACCTTCTTAATTCTTCTCTCCCCCGAGCGGTTTCACCTCTGGTAACCATAACACTGGTTTTGAAATCTCTGAGTTTGTTTCTGTTTTATAAATAAGTTCTTTTGTACAGTTTTCCACATATAAATGATATTATATGATACTTACCTTTGTCTGTCTTACTTCATTCAGTATAATAATCTCTAGGTCTGTCCATGTTGCCGCAAATGGCATTATTTCATTCTTTTTTATGGCTGAATAGTATCCCATTGTGTGTGTGTGTGTGTGTGTGTGTGTGTGTGTGTGTGTGTATACATATATATATATACCACATCTTTTTTTAATCTTTTCAGGGCCATACCTGCGGCATATGGAGGTTCCCAGGCTAAAGGTCAAATCGGAGCTATAGCTGCTGGCCTATACCAAAGCCACAGCAACCTGGGATCTGAGCCGTGTCTGTGACCTACACCACAGCTCACGGTAACACTGGATCCTTTACCCACTGAGTGAGGCCAGGGATCAAACCTGCGTTCTCATGAATGCTTCAGATTCGTTTCTGCTGAGCCACAACGGTAACTCCCCCATACCACATCTTCTTTATCCATTCCTCCGTTGATGGACATTTAGGTTGCTTCCATGTCTTGGCTATTATTATAGTGCTGCAGTAAACATTGTGATGCATGTATCTTTTTGAATCGTGGTTTTCTCCAGACAGATGCCCAGGAGTGGGATTGCTGGGATATATGGTAGCTCTGTTTTTGGTTTTTAGAACTCCATACGGTTCTCTAGTGGTTGCACCAATTTATATTCCCACTAGCAGTGTAGGAGGGATCCCTTTTCTCCCCATCTTCTCCAGCATTTATTGTTTGTAGTCTTTTTTTTTTTTTTTTTTGGCCTTTTTGTCGTTTTAGGGCCGCACCTGTAGCATGTGGAGGTTCCCAGGCTAGGGGTCTAATCGGAGCTACAGCTGCCAGCCTATGCCACAGCCACAGCAATGCGGGATCCGAGCCGTGTCTGCAACCTACACTACAGCTCTCAGCAACACCGGATCCTTAACCCACTGAGCGAGGCCAGGGATCGAACCCACAACCTCATGATTCCTAGTCCGATTCATTTCTGCTGAGCCACGATGGAAACTCTTACTGTTTGTAGTCTTTTTGATGATGGCCATACTCACTGGTGTAAGATGATACCTCACGGTAGTTTTGGCTTGCATTTCTCTAATAATTGGTGATGTTGAGCCTCTTTTTATGTGTTTTTTGGCTGTTATCTATATTCTTTGGGAAAGGAGCAACGGACTTTTTTTTAAGCCTTTCTTTTACGTCACCTCTCAGCATTATTTAGCACTGTTTATGACTTTATTATTCTTAAAACTTCTTCTCCCTTTGGCTTCTGTGACAGTATTCTCCTAGTTTTTCTCCCTTCTCAGTGGACTCTTCTTTCTCAGTCTTCTATACAAACTCATCCTCTTCCGCTGATCTACTAGTTGTTGGGATTCCTCAGGGTGCAATTCTAGGTCTTCTTTTCTCTCCCCAGATGCCTTTATCTGTATCCACAGCTTACTGTCTATTTTCACACAACTCAGAAATTGATATCTTCTCAAATCCAGACTCATCTCATTGCTCTTTACATGTCATAAAACCATCTTAAACTTAACATATCCCAGACCAAAACCACGATTTCACTTCTCTTCCCCTCCTCCCACCAAATTTGATTTTCTTTAAATATTCTGTGTTTATCTAATTGTGCAAGCCAAATTCCTGAGCCCTCTTGGAAATCTTCCCCTCTCTCACTTCCCATATTGAAACTATTACCAAGTTCTGTCATTTTTGTACTCCTAAATATGTCTCACATCCATCCACTTTGTTTCCAGTTTTTGCCTTTCTGGGTTAACACACCATCGGTTCTGGCCTACACCCCCTCACTCGCCCCTGAACTGATCTTCCCATGCCCATTCTTCCCTCCTGTGAGTCCGTTCCCCCCATTTCAGTGTGAGCCTTTAGAAAATGTGAGGCTGGTCGTGCGCTCTCCCTTCTTAAAACCATGCGGAGGCCTCGCATTGCTCTTAGAGCAAGAGTCAAGATCCCTTATGTAGCCTGCAAGCTCCAGTGTGGTCTCTCTGGCTGCACCTATCTCATGTTTTCAGACAGGCAGGACTTTCATCACAGCATCTTTGCACGTAGTCTTCCCTCAATATAGAACAATCTTCTGCACCTGAGTAATTTTACTTATTTTCCAGATCTCTTCTAAGTAGTCATTTCCCCAAAGAAATCTTCCTTGATCCTCCAGACTGAGTCAGAGACCCCTGTTAGACGGTGCAGTGGTACCATGTTAAATTTCTTAATCCGTTATAGTCCTAACACAATTGTAATTTTACATTTATTTGTGTGACTGTTTAATTAGTGACTCTTTTGTCTATGCCAAAGGACATAGGCCAGCAGCTATAGCTCCAACTTGACCCCTAGCATGGGAACCTCCATATACCATTGGTGCACCCCTAAAAAGACAAAAATTTTTTTAATTTAAAAAATAAAAATTTGAGGCTTCAGTGAAGACTGGAAGCCTCCACTTCTAAAAAAAAAAAAAGATTTTGTCCATTTCTTGTAGGTTGTCCATTTTATTGGCATATAGTTTCTTGTAGTAGTCTGGTCTGTTATGATCCTTTGTATTTCTATGATGTCCATTGTAACTTATCCTTTTTTATTTCTAATGTTATTGATTTGAGTCCTTTCGTTTTCTTGAGTCTGGCTTAGGTTTTATCAATTTGTTGATCTTTTCAAAGAACAAGTTTTTAGTTTCATTGATCTTTTCTGAGGTTTTCTTCATTTCTGTTTGGTTGATTTCTGTTCTGATCTTTATTATTTCTTTCCTTCTGCTAACTTTGGGTTTTGTCTGTTCTTTCTATGGTTGCTCTAAATGTAAAGTTAGGTTGTTTATTTGACAGTTTTCATGTTTCCTGAAGTAGGCTTGTATTACTATAAACTTCCCTCTTAGAACTGCTTTTGCTGCATCCCATAGGTTTTGGATTGTGTCTTTATTGTCATTTGCTTCTAGTTATTTTTTAATTTCCTCTTTGATTTCTTCAGTGATCCATTGGTTGTTTACTAGCATGTTGTTTAGTCTCCACGTGTCTGTGTTTTTTGCAGTTTTTTTCTTGTTGCTGATTGCTAGTCTTAGAGCATTGTGATTGGAAAAGATGCCTGATATAATTTTGATTTTCTTAAATTTACTGAGGCTTGATTTGTAGCCCAGAATGTGATCTATCCTAAAGAATATTCCATGTGCACTTGAGAAGAATGTGTATTCTGGAGTTCCCGTCATGGCTCAGTGGTTAACGAATCCGACTAGGAACCATGAGGTTGCAGGTTCAATCCCTGGCCTTGCTCAGTGGGTTAAATATCCAGCGTTGCCTTGAGCCATGGTGTAGGTTGCAGACATGGCTTGGATCCCGCATTGCTGTGGCTGTGGCGAAGGCTGGCAGCTACAGCTCCTCTTAGACCCCTAGCCTGGGAACCTCCATATGCCAAGGGTGCAGCCCTAGATAAGGCAAAAAAAAAAAAAAAAATGTGTATTCTGCTGCTTTTGGATGGAATATTCTATAAACATTTATTAAGTCCATTTGCTCTAATGCACCATTTAAGGCCTGTGTTTCCTTGTTGATTTTCTCTCTGGGTGGTCTGTCCATTGCTCTAAGTGAGGTGTTAAAGTCCCCCATTATTATTGTGTTATCGGTGATTTCTGCTTTTAAAGCTGTTAGCAGTTGCCTTATATATTGAGGTGATCCTGTGTTGGGTGCATATATATTTATAATCTTCTTCTTGGACTGATCCTTTGGTCATTATCTCTTATAATATTCTTTAAGGTCTGTGTTGTCTGAGTATTGCTACTACAGCTTTCTTTTGATTCTGTTTGCATGTAATATTTTCTTCCATCCTCTCACTTTCAGTTTGTATATGTCCCCAGAACTGAAGTGGGTCTCTTGGAGACAGTATATACATGGGCCTTGTTTTTGTATCCATATATATGCTGTCTTTTGGTTGGGGCATTTAGTCCATTTACATTTGAGGTAATCTTTTTTTTTAAAGGTCACACTTGCTGCATATAGACGGTCTCATGCTAGGGGTTGAAGTGGAGCTGTAGCTGCTGGCCTACACCACAGCCACGTCAATTCAGGATCTGAGCTGTGTCTGCAACCTACACCTCAGCTCATGGCAACGCTGGATCGTTAACCCCTTGAGCAAGGCCAGGGATTGAACCTGCGTCCTCATGGATGCTAGTCAGATTCGTTTCCGCTTAGCCATGGTGGGAACTCCCAAGGTAATTATTGATATGTGTGTTCTTATAGCCATTTTATTAATTGTTTTGGATTTGTTTTTGGTTTTTTGGGTTTTTGTCTTTTCAGGGCCATACCCACAGCATATGAAGGTCCCCAGGCTAGGGTCTAATCGGAGTTATAGCTGCCAGATGACGCCAGCTGGGATCCGAGCTGCATCTGCAACCTACACCACAGCTCACAGCAACGCTGGATCCTTAACCCACTGAGCGATGCCAGGGAACGAAACCACAACCTCATGGTTCCTAGTTGGATTCGTTAACCACTGAGCCACAAAGGGAACTCCTGGATTTGTTTTTGTTAGTCTTTTTTCTTCAGTGGTTTGATGACTTTCTTGAGTGTTATGTTTGGACTGCTTTTTCTTATTTGTGTGAATATCTATTGTAGATTTTTGGTTTGTAGTTATCATGAAGTTTTGATATAGGAGGGTATATATATAGTTGTTGGTTTCTTAACTGCAAGTGCATCTCCATTATCCAGCATTTGTACCCTCCTCTTCTCATGATTTCTGATTTTGGTAGCATATTTGTGTGTGGATGATTTCCTACGTTTTCTGTATGTATGCCTTTACTGGTGAGCCTTGTTATTTGTAATACTTTCGTTTCTAGTTGTGGCCTTTTCTTTTCCACCTAGAGAAGTTCCTTCAGTATCTGTTGTAAAGCTGGTTTAGTGATACTGAATTCTCTTAGCTTCTGCTTATCTGTGCAGCTTTTGATTTCTTCTTCACATCTGAATGAGACCCTTGCTGGGTAAAGTAATCTTGGTTGGAAGTTCTTTTCTTTCATCAGTTTAAGTATATTGTGCCATCCCTTCTAGCCTGCAGAGTTTCTGCTGAAAAATCAGCTGATAACCTTATTGAAGTTCCCTTGTATATTATTTGTTTCTTTTCCCTAGCTTATTTAGGTATTTTCTCTTTGTCTTTAATTTTGGTCATTTTGAATAAAATGTGTCTCAGGGTGTTTCTTTTTGGGTTTATTTTCTTTCTTTTCTTTCTTTCTTTCCTGCACCTGTAGCATAAGGTTCCCAGGCTAGGGGTCGAATCAGAGCTATAGCCGCGGGCCTACGCTACAGCCACAGCATCGCACGATCCGAGCCACATCTGTGACCTACACCACAGCTCACAGCAATGCTGGATCCTTAACCCACTGAGAGAGGCCAGGGATTGAACCCACATCCTCATAGATACTAGTCAGATTTGTTACCACTAAGCCACAATGGGAACTCATCTTTGGATTTATTTTATATGGTTCTCATTGTGCTTCTTGGATTTGAGTGAGTGATTCCTTTCCCATGTTAGGGAAGTTTTCGGCTATTACCTCTTCAAACATTTCCTCTGACCCTTTCTCTCTCTTCTCCTTCTGGCAACCCTGTAGTGCAGATGTTGGTGCATTTGACATTGTCCCAGAGTTTTCTTAGTCTTTATTTCTTTTCAATTTTTTTTCCTTTTTCTGTTCTGTGTCAGTGATTTACACCAGTCTGTCTTCCACCTCACTTATTTGTTCTTCAGCCTCCTGTATTCTGCTCTTGGTTCCTTCTAGTGAATTTTTTTATTTCACTTTCATTTTGCATCTCTCCTTGCTTAGTCTTTAAACCTTTTCTTTCTTTGCTCAGTGTTTCTTTTTTTCCCTTTTTTAGGGCCGCACCCATGGCTTGTGGAGATTCCCAGGCTAGAGGTCCAATCAGAGCTGTAGTCCCCGGCGTACGCCACAGCCACAGCAACACGGAATCCGAGCTGTGTCTGCTACCTACACCACAGCTCATGGCAACGCCAGATCATTAACCCACTGAGCAAGGCCAGGAATAGAACCGGCAACCTTATGGTTCCTAGTCGGATTCGTTAACCACTGCGCCACGACAGGAACTCCGCTCAGTGTTTCTTATAATTTGTCAATCTTTGCCTCCCATTTATTTCCAAGATCTTGAATTGTCTTTACTCTCATTGGTCTGAAGTCTTTTTCATGGAGAGGTTGGTAATCTCCAGATTACTTAGCTGTTTTTCTGGGGATTTTTCTTGTTCCCTTATCTGAGTCATAATTCTTTGCCTTTTCATTTTGTATATAGTTTTGGTATGGTCTCCTTTTTGGAGGCAGTAGCGTTGTAGTCTCTCTTGTTTCTGATGTCTGTCCCTCTTGTGGCTGAAGTTGGTACAGGGACTTGCCGCAGTCCCTGATGGGAGGGACTGATACCTGCCCACTGGTAGGTGGCACTGATTCCTGTCCCTCTGGTGGGTAGGGCTTTGTCACTGGGTGAGATTAGAGGCCACTGTGTGCCTGGAGGGGTCTTTGGGCAGCCTGTTTGCTGATGGGTGTGGCTGTCTGTCTACCTGGTTTGTTGTTTGGCCTGGGGCTTCTCAACCCTGATGGGTAGGGCCAGATTTTTCCAAAATGGCCACCTCTAGAGGCATTCACAGTGATGATTATTTCTAAGACCTTTGCTTCCAAGATCCTTCCCCAACAAGGAATCCCATTCATCCCTTAAAGAGTCGAATCTCCGTTTTCCCCAGTTCTGTGGAGCTTCTGCACACAAACCCCACTGGCCCTCAATGCCAAATGCTCCAGGACTCTTCTTCCCAGTGCCAGATCCCCAGGCGTGGGAACCTGATGTGGGGCTCAGAACTCTTAACTCCAGTGGGTGAGCCTCTGCATTATACTTACTTTCCATTCTGTGGACTGGCCACCCAGTGGGTATGGGGTTGCTTATATCGCATAATTTCCCCTCCTACCTTCTTGACATGGCCTCCTCTTTGTCTTCTGGAGTAGGCTATCTTTTTTGATAGTTTGTGGTCTGTTTTGTTGAAGGTTGTTCAGCAGTTGATTGTAATTTTTTTGCTTTTATGAGAGAAGGTGAGCTCCAGTCCTTCTACACTGCCATCTTAATCATGTACTTGATTGTTTTTCAGTAATGAATGAACAGGCTTTGGGTCCCACTGATGGTATTCTGTGTGTGTTTTAGTAGAGGCACAGAAACAGCTTTTGAGTAGGGTTTCAAAACTTTCTGCACAGAGTGCAGTGCAATGTAAAATAAAATTGAAACAGCTTTGTTTCACAGTTGCTTTTGCTAGGACATCAAGAGATGTGTAGGGAAGTGTTTAACCTATGCTTATAACATCTGGGCAGAGGTCATGAATACTAAAATTGTATATTTTTACATTTTTAGCTTCTTTTCCTTTTTTCTTCCCCTCAGCCCCTCCAGAAAACAGTAATGATAATAATAATAGTAATAAAGATATGCAGGAGTTCCCTTTGTGGTTTAGTGGGTTAAAAACCCAATGTTGTCTCTATGAGGATGTGGGTTCAGTCCCAGGTTTTGCTCAGTGGGTTAAGCATCCAGTGTTGCCACAAGCTGCAGCTCAGATGCAGTGTTACCATGGCTGTGGCGTAGGCCCCAGCTTCAGCTCCATTTCACCCCCTAACCTGGAAACTTGCATATGCCACACATGCAGCTATAAAACACATACATACGGACATACATACATACATGCATGCATGCATACTATTTTATAGTAAAAAGTACACTGGACTAAGAAGTTACTAGTGCTGGCTTTGAAGCCCAGCTGTCTTACTAATTATTTGTGTGGCTTTAGGCAAGTCTCCCCAGTCTCAGAGCCTCAGTTTCTTCCTCCATAAAATCAGAGAATTGGATTAGATGACCTGCAACGTGCTAACCAGCCCTAAAATTCTGACATCAGATAGCCTAAGTTTTTCTTCATTTAGCTACGTAAGAATAGCTTTCATATTACCAAACATATTTGATCATTTGAAGATCATGGGCCTAAATAAAATGAATCTAAGCGAACATGGAAAATGCCCCATGCCCCTGAATTTGGATCCTGAGGAAGTCCTCCAAGGCAGGTGGCAAATATCACCTTGGGTGTTGGCCTTACCCTAAAGAAGAATGTCTCTTCATTCCATTCAGCCATGTGTGATGAGGAAAAGCGGGCTGCCCGATGATGCCTGTTTAGATGCCAAGATCACCAAGTAATGTTCTAATTTTTAAAACTGTATCAGTATTACTTAGTACATCATAAAAATTTAAGCATTAGTGGGTACTCAGTGAAGTACATATTGTGTAATCACCTTTGAAGGAAGAATATTCAACCATGGCATAACTGATGGATTTCCCTGCATCAAAGTAACTTCAGTCTCAAACCAACAGAAATAATGATGAAGGGAATTTCCATTTTTGCCCATGTCTAGGACTAATGACTACCCTGGGCATTAATGTCAAGGTTGAGAGTGTGCATTTCAGTGCATCTGAATGGTGCCAGATTAGCCAGTTTACTATCCAAAGGCCATTTTCAGTCCTTGCTACCCTGTAGTCTATCTGTGTCTTCACACTGCCGCATCTGGACGGCCCTCTTTCCCAGCTGCACCTCGCTGTTAGGGGCCAGATACTGAATGTGTCAGCTGTTGGAGCAAAAGTTCATAGAGACTTAAACCACAAATATATTTCCCATGGTTGTGGTTTCTTCTTTTGATAATAGTTGGTAATGCTCTTGTTAATAGCAGCCTGTGAGAAACTGAGTAGGGAGTTACTCAGTTTGTGTTATTCATCAATACTTAAAAATACTTAGGTGGGAAGAGAGATGGCAGAGGAAGGGATATTAAGTTTTTTTCCCCCCTCTCTTTGAAATTTGCATCAAAAAGGTGATGTTTTAGAGGTCTTGTTCCTATCTAGCTTGTTTGTTTTTTAATTCAAGGGCCGAGTTTTCAGTAGATTGATTGGGATCAAGAGTAAGAGTCAAAAGGGAGTGTCACAGAGACCAGGGCTCTTCAGCTGAAACACCAGCATACACTATTTCTAGATAGCTTGATGCTGCAACCATGTGACTCAAACAGAATCACAGCTCTTACACAGTGGAGGAAGATGTGCCAGGCAGCATTCTCGCCTAGGAGGTGCGCTCCAGGTGGAGGAAGTTTTAAGACTGAAGAAGTTAGTGAAGGACATAGTAAAGATATTTGTAGCCTTTGGGAGTTCCCACTGTGGCTCAGTGGTAACTAACACAGCTAGTATCCATGAGGGGATGTGGGTTCGATCCCTAGCCTTGCTCAGTGGGTTAAGGATCCGGTGTTCCCGTGAGCTGCAGTGTAGCTCACAGACACGGCTTGGATCTGGCATTGCTGTGGCTGTGCTGTAAGCTGTCAGCTAAAGCTCCAGTTCAACTCCTAGCCTGGGAACTTCTGTATGCTGCAGATGCAGCCCTAAAAAGACCAAAAAAAAAAAAAAAAGATTTGTAGCCTTCATTGACGGCTGTGTAGGAAAGCGAAAGGAGAGCCAAACTAAAGTCCTTGTAGCTACAGGTTTGGTCAACTTTGAATTAAGAGGACCTTTACCTACACAGGTTATGAATTCTAGCTTCCTAATCCGAAGCAGGATTGCTCAGCCCCCGGCTCTTTAAACTAGCTTTAGACGCCCGTAAACCACAGACCCGCCAGCCTGTAAAAGCTGACTGATCACCTGCTAATGATCTAGGCAGCTTACTTGTGTCCAACTTGCTTGTTTGTCCTCTAACCCCCTTAACCACCTGTCACTTTGCAAACACACAACCTAGGTTTTCTCATTACTTCTTAAGAAAATTGTGTGAGTCCTCCCTTATGTTGTGGTTTGTATCATACCTGTGTGTGCCTTTTACTTCCCCTAGAGCGCTGAAGACACAGGCGGTTTCTAATGGTTACCAGGGAGAGACCCAAGACAGAAGAATGCTATCTGGAATCTCAGCCCTAACTAAGAGGTGTGGGAATTGAGGTGATTGTTCTGGTGTCTTTAGGGAACGCAGTGTTAGTTATATCAGAAGAAAATGCTGCAGACTCTCTAGCTAGATTAAAGGATGTCATTGTAAAAGGAAAGTAGGGCGTTTACAAATCTGCTATCGTTGAAGGGAAACCTGGAGTCAAAGAGGAGAGAAGGTCATAAGTAGGAAGAGAGGAGAAGAAGGCCTTTGTAGGTCTTTCTTCACGAAGAGATAAACCTGCGCTTGATGAAAAAGAAATAGTACCCTGTGGTCACAGATCAGTGCCGAGGCGTGGGAGGGGAGCGGGAGCAGCCCCGCTGTCCGTGTCGAGAGGACACACAGGAGATCCCCCTCCTGAGAGTGGGGGTCTTCAGACCATCCAGCCACAGAGAGGATGTGGATGGTGAGGTCCTCCTGCGTGTCACAGAATTAGTAGTCATGTGGGACTTTATCCTCTAACATTTTTATTCAGCTAAAATAGACTATTTTGGTAAGTTCTCTCCTACTCATAAGTTCCTTTCCCCGAGTACAGAGGAGGAAAATAGGGGCACTCTTATTCTGACCTTAATTCTGAGGGATCGGTTGGGAGAATAAAAGTGAAAGAGTCCAAGTAGCTGAGAGGACAAGCCACCTGGTCAGCTGTTTCCGCGTTCGAAAGTGGTTGCCGCTCCTCCCTGGTGGAGGGGGTGAATTTACTTCCCTGCCCCACTGACATGAGCTTGGTGACTTGCATGTGGCTTGTGTTGGCCAAAGAATCGTGGGCACATATGACCTACATACGTTACTTGTAGACAAACGGTTTTCCTACGTTGTCATCCCGCTCGTTTGCTTCAGCTGTAAGATCAGCAATACCTCAGAAAAAGTCTTTTATCACTTTCAAGCCAGGGTGAACATGCAGCCTAAGTTTTTAAAAGCCAATTCATTGTTTTAAACCAGTGGTTCTCAGTCATGGGTTGTTTGGTTCCCCCTCAACCACAGCCAGCAGACATTCAACGACGTCTAGGGACATTTTTGGTCGTCACAGCCAGGGTAGAAGCCAGGTAGCCTGTTGATTATCCCACAGCGCACAGGACGGGTTCTCACAGCAGAGAATTCTCTGGCCAAAAATGTCACTAATCCAGAGATTGAGAAACCCTATTGTTAGCTTCCGGGCTTGTTTATTACCATAACCTAACCTATCCTGACTAGCACAGCACCTGCCACATTCATTTTAGAGTAGCAGTGTGGAAATAGTTGGGCTTAACCAGTTAGGTACCTTGGTTATTAGGAAGACAGGTTTGAAAGAAATCCAGAAAGGAAAAATGTAGATGTCATACACTGTCATAAGATTGGGAAGGTGATTCACAAGGATCAGAAGCTTCCAGCTCCACAAGTATGACCGTGCAGCTGCAGACATTTCCGATAAACAGAAACCTCACCAAAAGGTCTGAAACTAACATGGTGCACAGTGAATTCTCCAGGAAAATAAAATATTAAAGGTGGTTTGTAATCAAAGATAAATAGGAGTCTCTCTTCTAAAAATAGCATTTTAAAAAAAGGTCCAAAATTGACATAATTTAGACCCGCAAAAAGTGCTCAGGTCCCACAAGGGCTTTTGCTTGTTTTCATTTTGTTAGCCACAAGGCCAAGCAAGAAATGGATCTTATATGATGCGTCAAGACCTGCGTCAGTCCCTCCCCCTCCACGAGCCTCGCTAGACTACATTCTTCCTTTTCTCCCATAATCGCTGATTCTTCAGTGTCTTTTTCTTTTGAGGCAGTGAACTTTTTAAGTTCTGGCTCTCAAACCTTTGCATGTGCTTGCCATACAGAATCAAATTCTGTACACCTTTGTAGCTTAAAATTGCCCCTCCTTCAAAACCTTGGAAATGATAGATTTTGGTTATATCTATCCTTTCTGATAGAGCCACACAGGGAATCTTTTTTTTTTTTTTTTTTGGCCATGCCCATGTCATGTGAAAGTTTCTGGACCAGAGACCACAGCCACGCCGCAGCGGTGACCCCAGCTGTTGCACTGGCAACAGTGGATCCTTAACCCTGTTTGCTAGACCCCGGGTGCTGCAGTGACAGCACCGGATCCTTAACCCTCGTTGCCCCAAGAGAACTCCGAGCTACACAGGGATGCAATACTGTATTTCAGGGCTAGTGGTTTCCAGTCTTAAATATCTTGTTTATTAAATATATATTAAGTCTATTAGTGTCACTACAGTATATTAAATATTAGTAAACATTTCATTAATATAACGATATTAAATATTTGATAAATATTTGCTTAAATATTTTGAAGCAAAGGCCAGAGAGCCATTTGGTTGTCTGTTCTCTTCCAACCCTGATTGCCTGTAATTCTAAATATAAAACTCTAGATTAACATGAAGAACAAATTTTTCATCATGTGTCTCTCAGCCCTTAGCACGTTTTATCCACGTTTAAAGGCAGGATTCTAGGAAATAACAATACCAATCCTTCTGTGGCCATAAATACTCCCTTGACCTGTCTCCATTCTCTAAGAACAGAAGCGGTAACTACGGGGTCCTGGTTGGGAGTCCAGCTCTGTTAGTCGTACAGCCCATGAGAATATCCTCAAGACGTTAATAGAGCTCTATTATCTACCGGTCCAAGGCGGTTTGTTTTGTTATCTGCTGTCCCGAGGCACCAAATTCACATTCCCTTTCTTTTTTTTTTTCCCCCTGGCTTTGCTCAGTGGGTTAAGAATCCAGCGTTGCCATGAGCTGTGGTGTAGGTCAGAGGCGTCTTGGATCACATGTTATAGTGGCTGTGGTGTAGGCCAGCAGCTACAGCTCCAATTCGACCCCTAGCCTGGGAAACTCCATATGCCGTGGGTATGGCCCTAAAAAGCAAAAAAAAAAAAAAAAAAAAAAAAAAAAAAAAAAAAAAAAAAAAAAAAAAAAAAAAAAAAAAAAAAAAAAGCAGACAACGGCTTAATAGAAAAGTAAGGCAAAGTTTAAGAGTTTATAATGTAATGTGATATCTAAAGATTAAATGTTTTATTTATTTTAAAACACAAGTATTAAATGTGTTTTATAGATTCCTAATTTTTCATTAATTATATTAAATTTTTATTAGTTTTGTGCCTTTAGAGTCTTAGCCTGAAAAATGCCTCCACATCCATCCCACAACGACCTCCCCCAAGAAAGAATCTCCAAGTCACAAATATAGATAATAGAGACAACAAATACACATTTCCAAAAAGTAAATATCATTAGCGAGTGAAGAGATGCACATTAAAATAACAAGCTACTGTTTCCTCTGTTAAAAAATTTTTGTTTTATTACAAAAGTGTAGCATATTTTTACTGTAGAAAATAAAATGCAAATAAGGGAAAATCATAGCAACACAGTTAACATCTCATTATGTAGAAGTCAGTCTTTTTTCTATCCATGTCTAAAATTTATATAATGGTCTCCTGTTGATGTACACTTGAAACTTTTTGTTATTGTAAGTAATACTGAAGTAAACATCCTCTGCATTGATTTTTTTTTTTTTTGCCTTTCTGATTATTTTGTTAGAACCAGTTCCCAGAGCTGCTATTACTGAGTCAAAGCATATTGCATTTTTAGGGCTTTTGATTATCTTTTGCCAAAGTGCTGACCAGAAAGGTTGTATCAAATGTATGAGAGAATTGGTTTATGCATTCTCTAACCCATATTATTGATGTTGTTTAACTCCTAAGTGGTGTCTCTTTGTTTTAATTTGTACTTCTTTGAATAATAGAATAATAAGATAATGAATAATGATAATGAATAATAATGTTTTAATTTGTACTTCTTTGAATAATAGAATAATAATATAATGAATAAGAATCAGAACATATTTTACATGTCCTAAAAATACTTCAAATTTAAAAACACTTCCTCACCACGTTATTTATAAAAGAAACACATACACACACCCCAAATGTTCAACAAAAGGAAAACTGTTAATTAAAATATGCTGTGAAACAATAGGCTGTGTAGCTATGAAAACATTAGGATACAAGGTATTTTTACTGACATAGGAAAAACATTTATTGTATAATGCTAGCTAACAGAATGATAGAGGAGACGATTAAGATGGCAGAATAGGAGGACTGGAGCTCAACTCCTCTCATAAAAACAACAAAATTACAACCAAATGCTGAACAGCCTTCAGCCAAATAGACTGGAAACTTTCAAAGAGATATCCTGCTCCAGAAGACAGGAGACCACATCAAGAGGCAGGAGGGGTGATTACGTCATATAAGCAACCCCATACCTCCCGGGTGGGAAGCCCACAGACTGGAAAGTAACTGTATCACAGAGACTAACCTACAGGAGTGAGAGTTCTGAGCCCCATGTCAAGTCCTCACACGTGGGGATCTGGCACAGGGAGAAAGGGCCTCCAGAGCATCTGGCATTGAGGGCCAGTAGGGCTTGTGTGCAGGAGCTCCACGGGACTGGGGAAAACAGAGACCCGGTTCTTGAAAGATGCACACAGACTTTCATGTGCACAGGGTCCCAGGGCAAAGCACAGCCTCCATAGGAATATTGATTGGACCTGACTGCAGT
Source organism: Catagonus wagneri (assembly GCA_004024745.2). Taxonomy (NCBI): domain Eukaryota; kingdom Metazoa; phylum Chordata; class Mammalia; order Artiodactyla; family Tayassuidae; genus Catagonus; species Catagonus wagneri. Next base: position 3,789,953 of record PVHT020000037.1, read on the forward strand.
TCTTGGGGGATCTCCTAGGAAAACAGGCGGTGACTGTGGCTGGTTGTGGGGCAAAGGACAATGGAGGCAGAGCTCTCAGGAATATTCATCAGCATGTGTTTCTCTGGAGGTGGCCATTTTGGGAAAATCTGGCCCCACCCATTAGCACTGAGAAGCCCCAGACCAAACAATCATCCAGGTGGGATCACAGCCCGACCCATCAGTAAACAGGCTGCCTGTTCCTTCTTCTTCACCCTTCTGGAAAAGTTTAAGAAGGATGGGTATAAGTTCTTCTTTGGTAGAAGGAATGCCTATTCTGATTTTTTGAATGTAATGTTTTTGAAAATATCTGTTGTCTAACTTTTCTGTTATGTCATTTGGGATCTCTGTTGCCTTATTGATTTTCTGTCTAGAGGATCTGTCCATTGATTAAGTAGGGTGTTAAAGTCTCCTAATATTATTGTATTCCCATCAGTTTCTCATATTATGTCTGTGGGTATTTGTATGTATCTGGGTGCTCCTGTATTAGGGACATATTTAATGATGAGTATAATATCCTCTTCCTGGATGGATCCTTTTATCATTAAATAGTGTCCTTCTTTGTCTCTCTTTATGGCCTTTGTTTTAAAGTCTCTTTTGTCTGATATGAGTATTGCAACTCCTGCTTTCCTGTCTTTTCCATTGTCATGAAATATCTTTTCCCAGACCCTCCCTTTCAATTTATGTGTCCTTTGCCCTAAGGTGAGTCTCTTGTGGGCAGCATATTGTAGACCTTTTTTTTTTAATCAGTCTGCCATTCTTTGTCTTTTGATTGGAGCATTCTGTCCATTGACATTTAAGGTAATCATTGATAAATATGTTTTCATTGCCATTTTAAACCTCATTTTCCAGTTGATTCTATTTTTTCTCCTTTTTTCCTTTTTTTGGTTGGATGCTTTCCTTTTATTTTATGCTTGTGTCCTCTTTATTTTTTGTGAATGTGATGTTTGGTTTTGATTTGTGGTTGCCCTGTTTTTCAGGTATATTAACTCCTTCCTATATATGCTTGCTTTATTTAGCCTGATAGTCCTATAAACTCAAACACGTTAAAAAAAAAAAAAGAGTCTAGATTTTCTTACTTTCCTTCCCCACATTCTTTGATTTTGCAGTCCTTTTTTAACATCTTCGTGTTTGTCCTTTTGCTGTTCCTTGTGTTTATCGTCACCTTTACAATAGGTTTTTTTTTCCCCGTTTAGATCTGTATACTGCCTTATTTAAGTGATCGCTTTCCAATTGTGATTTCCTCCATCCTCTTTTTTCTTCTTTTTTATTTAGAGAAGCCCTTTCAGTATTTCTTTTAGAATAGGTTTAGTATTGCTGTATTCTTTTAGTTTTTGTTCATTGGAGAAATTGTTTATTTCTCCTTATATTTTAAGTGATATTCTTGCTGGTTAGAGTATTCAAGGCTGCAAATTTTTCTCTTTTAGAATTTTGAATATATCTTGCCACTCTCTTCTGGCCTGTACTTTTCTGTAGAGAAATAAGCTGATATTTTGGGAGGGCAAACCACCACAGTTTTGGGAGTTCCATTTTAATTAATGCTTGTTTTTTTCTCTTGTTGCCTTTAGACTCCTCTCTTTAACTTTTGCCGTTTTTATTATATTTTGGTGTGGGCCTGTTTGGTTTCAACTTATTTGGGGCCCCCTGTGCTTCCTGTATCTTGATATCTGTTTCCTTAGATTTGGAAAGTTTTCAGACATAATTTCTTCAAATATATTTTCAGTCCTATTTTCTTTTTCTTCTTCTCTGGAAATCCTATTATGCATAGATTGGGCTGCTTTATATTATCCCATAGATCTCTTATGTTGCTTTCGTGTTTTTTCATTTGGTTTTCTGCCTGCTGTCCTGTTTGGGTGATTTCCGTTATTCTGTCTTCCAAGTCACTAATTCGTTCCTCTGCATTCATTCTACTCTTTAGTGCCTTTAGCTCAGTTTGCGTCTCTGCAAATGAATTTTCCACTTCTTCTTGGTTCCTCCTTATATTTTCTAGTTCCTTTTTAGAGTAATCTGCATTACTGTTTTTTTTTTCATTTCTTTTATTTATTTTTTTTTTTTTTTGCATTATAGCTGGTTTACAGATTTCTGTCAGATTTTCCAACTGCACCATGTGGTGACCCGATTACATGTACATATATGGATTTGTCACATGTAATTAGATATAGATCCCCATGCATTACAGTTGGAGCTCCTTGCTATTCCATCATTAAAGCAGTAGTTATCCCCACTCCCTCCCACCCCGCATTACTGTTTATATCTGTTATTAATTCCTTCATACTCACCCTCTGCCTTTTGAACTCATTGTCTTTTAGACTGCAGAGTTCTGTTTCATTGTTTGCTGTTTCAGTGAATTCTGGAATTGGTTCTGAGCTTCTTCATCTTGCTTATGTTTTTCTTTTTCTGTGAGTTTAGGGAAGCCAAACTATAGTCTTGGAGGGCTACTTCTATGCAAGAGCACCCCTTTGTATTTTGTGGGGGGTTACTATTTATTTTTGGCCTGGTAGTTTGGATATTTGCTGTCTCTTTCTTCAGTGTGAGCAGGCTGTTATCCCCATGGTGCTGAGTGTGTTTTCAGAGAGAAAGAGCCAGTGGGTAGGGCAAGTAGTCACTGCCTGGTTGTTGGGCTCTGGACAGTAACAAGGACCTGCAGGAAGGTGGCTCAAGCTACTCCTAGTTCCAGGGCCCTGGGAAGTGGTAATGAGCCTCAGGCAGCTTTAGGTGTGCCTGGGCATTTGGCAGTGGCAGTGGCAGCGGCAGCGTGTGTGAGTTCCCAGGGGAGTGAGAGCAACAGTGAGTGGTGTTCAGTCACAGTGCCCTCCTCCGTGATGCCCTCTGAGGTGACTAGGCCACAAGTGGTGCCTGTTCACGGACCCCTAGTGGTGGCAGGCCCTGCCCCCCTCTGGAGTCAGAGATAACCGCGGTGGTTTGCCCCTGCCACCTGTAGACCACTCAGAAAGCACCCTGTCCCACTTAGCCCACTCAGGAGTTGCTGCACAGGTTGCCCCTAGTTGTAGTGTCCTGGGAGGTGACAGTGATCAAGCATGTGTGTTTGCTGCCTGAAGAGTTTAGCAGTGGCAGCAGCAGGGCGGATGTGTTCCCAGGGGAATGAGAGCAACAACGGGTGGTGCTTGGTTGCAGTACCTTCTTTTTTTGGTGACCTCTGAGGTGACTGGGGCCCCAGGTGGAGGCTGTTCACAGACCCCTAGTGGAGGCGGGCCACACCCCCTTCTGGTTTCTGAGATGACTGCTGTGGTTTGTCCCTGCTGCCTGTAGATCACGCAAGAGGCACCCTGTGGCCTTTGGCCTCCCACTGCCTTTAGCCCACACAAGAGATGCCTGGCCACTCGTAGACCAAGCAAGTGGCCTGTGGATAGCCATAGCCTGTGCCAGAGGCATCCTGCCCTTTGAGAGTCTGAGCGTGCACAAGGAAAGATTCCTGTGGCGGTCCACCCCTCCTCCTTTCGCCCTCCCCAGCTATGGCACCTTGCTTCTCCCAAAGGCCTAGACCTCCTCCTGGGTCCCCTCTGCTGTGGCGCTCCGCTCCCCAGCCCCTGGCACACCGCTCCTTAGCTCCTCAGGCTGTCTCCACACAGCCAGTTCCTCTCCCTGGAACTGACCTCTGGAGCCTGAGTCTCAGCGCCCAGCCCCACCCCACCGTCTCAGGCTGTGGTGCAGATGGTCTGTGCAGCTCTTACTCTGCTTTGCCCTCCTCAGTCCAGCTGCTTCGCTTTTCTCAGAGATCCCTCTGGCCGATCTCCCCGTCAGTTAGGTGGCTTCCCAGGGTGCGGGTACCTTTTATCTTGCACAGCTCCCTGTCAAGAATTCTAGTCCCACCCCGATTCTTTTTCCCTCTCCCCCTCTTTTTATTTTCTTTTCTTCTACCCAGTTATGGAGAGGGTTTCTTGCCCTTTTTGGAGGTTTAAGTTCTTCTGCCAGCATTCAGTAGATGTTCTGTGTGAATCACTCTACATGTAGATGTGTTTTTTTTTTTTTTTTAGCCAGCCAATCTGAGCATTTATTGCATGTAGATGTGTTTTTTGATGTGTGTGTGGGAGAAGGTGAGTCTTCCTCCTCCACCATCTTGATTCTTCTCTCATAATTAACGTTTGTATCATATTTGTGCAGAAAACATTTTGTTAAGTACAGCACATAAATGGTGCCAGAGGGAAGAGGTAATTGTCCACCTGCATTTTGTATTCTAAAGATTATAGTAAACATTTGGGTTTGAAACAGGGAACGTGAATTGGGGACATAAGATCTGGTAAGCAGTTCAACACCCAGTTGTCAAAATGTTAAAAGTTCCACTTGCTTGAGATGCTGACACTTGTTGGAATACCCTGAAAATGGAGTGTTGTTTGTCTTTTTTCCTCTTCAGGTGGCTGCTGTTGATCTTCTGGTTCCTGGAGTTGGAGAACTTTTTGGAGGGAGCCTCAGAGAGGAACGGTATCACTTCTTAGAGCAGCGATTGGCCAGGTATTCAGAAATCAAGGGTGGCGTACTCAAAGGCGGTCATGGGAAAGTAACAGAGGACAGAACAGCACATAGGTCTTAGCACCTGAAAGGCCTGGACCTCACATTCTGCGTGTTATTTAACCTCTCAGGTTCTCTTTCTGAAGGACTAGAGCTGTTATATGAAACACAATGTATTTTGCCTGCTATTTGTATTTATCTCTCCCTATGGAAATAACTTTTTTAAAAGTTAGTGATAGGCATTCCCATCATGGCTTACCAGTAGGAAACCCAACTAGTATCCATGGGGACAGAGGTTCAATCCCTGGCCTCGTTCAGTGGGTTAAGGACCTGGAGATGGCTGTGCCTATGGCTGTGGTCTAGGCCAGCAGCTACAGCTCTGATTCGACCCCTAGCCTGGAAACTTCCATATGCTGCAGGTGTGGCCCTAAAAAGATCAAAAAAAAAAAAAGTTAATAATGGAAAAGGATGGAGTTCCCATGTGGCTCAACGGGTTAAGAACCCGACTAGGATCCATGAGGATGTGGGTTCAATCTCTGGTCTTGCTCAGTGAATTAAGGATTTGGCATTGCCTGAGCTGAGGCAGTGTAGGTAGAAGATGCAGCTCAGATCTGGTGTTGCTGTGGCTGTGGTGTAGGCTGGCAGCTGTAGCTCCGATTCGAACCCTAGCCTGGGAACTTCCGTATGCCGAGGAAGCAGCCCTCAAAAGAAAAAAGGAAAGAAAGGAGAATTCCCTCCTTAAAGTTTGTTCTTCACTTTTCGCTTCTCTGTGTTTTTGTTTTTGTTTTCATTTTTTAAATTTTACTCTAAGTTATGACTGGCAGACTCCTACAAAGGTGCAAAGACAGGCTCTAAACCAAGGAAAAGCTAATGATGGAGCAAGAAAGATACTAGAAATATCCGCTAAGCTAGCATTTAGGATCTTGATGTACGTAATTGAATAACTTTAACTCACTGTGTGAGACCTGAGAAATGACTCTATAAACACAGAAAATGTTTTGGAGATGAGAAGTAGGAATCATGTTTCTAATTGAGCTACCACTTCTGTATATGCATGATCTGCCAGCAAACCACAATGACTTCCTAAACTAACCAAGGTTATAAACCTCTGTTTTCCATGGTTTCTGCTTTTGCTGTGCCAGACTTAAAAAAGAAAAAAAAGACTTTTCCATGTTGAAGGCTTAATTCTTCTCTCCAGAAAATACTAGGTTTCATAGTAACCTGGAAAAGTCATGATTGTTTGACAGCATCCTATTAAACTAGCTGTTTGTAAGGCCTTCTTTCCCTAATGGAGAAGAACTTTAAAAGTTGATGCTCTCCCAGGATCCCAGCCTGTAAACCTGTTGGATAACTTGGCTTTGTAATTGCAGTCAGGTGAACTGCTCTGTGTGGTTTGGGTCCAGAAGAAAGAAGGGATAAATGTGTCCTGCGAGGACTCTTTTATCAGCTAGACTGCTAATAACTCTTTACTCGTACTGTGGTGTTTAGAAGTCCTGGGAAATTGTAGGATTGAAGTGATGATAAAACTCCTTAGATGGAAAGAATTTGAAGATTGTCTGGAGGGTTTTTTTAAAATCACAGTAAAAATCACACATGGCAAGAAATCTCCTCTGTTGAAAGATTAATTGGTCTGTTTTCTTTGCTTGCTTCCTTCCTTCAGGAAACCTTTCCTCGTGGCATTAAATGTTTCCCTAATATCTGATAATATCCAAATTTATCTTTCCTAATGAAATGGATAAATTTTCTGTAATCCTGATCGCTTTTGGGTTACATAGTGGTCTCACATGCTCTTTTAAAGGGCTGAAATTAATTTTAATGAGAACTAAGAGCTTAAAGCCTTATGAACATTTCTTAAATTGGCAAAAATCAGTTTGCAACCATGTTATGAAGGCAGTCTCAGAATCTATAGTACTGTTTTAATGTTATGGAATGAAATCATGTTTGTACGTCTCTTGTCTGCATGTGCCTTTTGATAACCTTCCCTAGTAGTATCAGTGCTTTTCTTATGTCACAGGACAATAAATTCAGTCTCACGTGAACCCATTCTTTTGGGTTGTGCACCACACTTTCTGTAGCATTTATTACTTGGGAATGCCTTGGACTCTTGGCTAACTTTACTGTTGGTTAGCCTGCCTTTCATACCACCCCGTAACAGTTCAGCTGCTCAACTGTGTTGTGTGTTAACAGCACACATTTTGGTGTGTACTTCTTTATAAAGAGCACTTGGCCCACAACCCAGAATAAATGTTTGGTGGTTAGCATGTTTATCTCATTGCCATTCTCTGAAAGAATTTTGTTATTTTGCTTTACAGGTTGGGACTCAGAGAAGCCTACCAATGGTAAGAACATGACCCCTGATGACCTTTTTCCTGGCTGTGGGTCTGAGTGCTACACAGCTTTCATTTGTATTTTTAGGGTGCTATGGAATAGTGTTAAAACAGTGAACAGATTCTCAGAAAATTCTTTATTCCTTTTGAGTCCCTGAAAAGTCGTAATGGTAGTATCTGTCATTTATGTATTACCTTTTGTATGCCAGATAACAGAGTTAAAATTTTGATGGATCTTATCTCATGTAATCATCACTGTACCCTGTGAGTTAGGTACTGTTCTTACTGCCTGAGGCCTGGAGATGCAAGAGCACACAGTTAGAAGCATAGAGCTGGAACTTTGTTCCTAACCAGTATGCTTCATTTTCTCTACTTATGAAATTAAGGGCTAGAGAGAAGTGGTCTGTGAGGTCTCCACCAACTGTAGAAATCTAAACTGCTCAGGGAAGATCATCTGTTTGGAATCCTAAATTGTCCTAGTTTTCCTCCTGCAGACCCTTTTTTCAAAAAGTGCTTTTCAAGATATACAAATATATATACAAATTGTGTATTTTTATGTCTGTAATAAGACTCTTTTGGGATCTTGATTATAATATCAACATTATTATTAGTTCTTTTGCGATCCTCGGGTGAAGGAAAGTTCACATGGCACACCTGCCTTTTAGTAATGACAGAGCTAGATTTCAGAGATGCAAAAAACCTAAAATTGGGTTCAAGCAGTAGCCTTTGAATGCCTTATTATTTAGCAATAATGACCTTTGGCGTATTTAATCTGAGTGTTGGTTTTCTTGGCTATAAAGTGTAATGATAATATCTGCTTCACAGGTTATTGTGAGGATGAAATGAAACAATACAGGATAACTGAACAGAAGCTCAGTTTAGTTTTCTGCCCCCTTACCTTCTTTTGTTCTGGGTCGTACTGTTAGGTAGATGAGCCTGATTGTCAAGCTTTACAAGCATTTTACCTCAGGTTCTTTCTGTCTACAAGATAACATTCATAATATATCAAACTGTACTCTTAATTCCTTGTTTAGACCAAAAAGTCTTTATTAATCATTTCAGTACTATTCTTTTCCCGCCTAAAGCTTTCAAATTTTTCACATCTTCAAATATAAATGTTTATTATTTTGTTGGGAAAACAAGAGGCCCCAAATGGAGTCTCTTGTGCTAAACTCAGATCACCAAACTGAGACTTAATACATAACTACGGTTTCAGCCTCTCCCAGGAGTGGAATCTTAAACCAGTGAGTCTAGAATTACCTGGTCCACACTAGTGAGGGGATGTGCCTGACCGACCCCTCCTGTCCCTAAGGGAAGGTGCCCTTGCCAGAAACAACCTGTTCTTTGCTGGTAACTTCCTTGTCCTGTCACCTTCAGCCTCTAATCATTTCATACAGCTCTTTGGAGCGCTTTTCTCTGTGGTAGATGGGATCTGCCAGATTCAGGATTCACTGCTGAGTAAATCCAGTCAAGATCTCCAAAGTTTACGTACTTGAATTTCATTTTTTAACAGTTCGAATCTGCTTTCTCTTATATTGTAATCATAGTATTTTAAAGGTAGACAGGACCTTAAAAATCTTCAAGTCTGACCTCTGCTAGTGTTCTTCCACATTCTTGAGTAGCCACCCCAGGTGTTTAAGAATTTTCTCACTTCCTGTTTCTACATGCCACATGCAAATAAAATCTGTAATTAGTTCCACAATTTTTGTACCGTCTCTTCTGTAATCTGGCTGCCCTAGAATCAGTATAACAATAATCAAACAAATACACATGCTTTAGAATTGTTTTAGAAGTAGATTTTTCCATTGATCAAAGCAAAGGCAAGAAAATTGCTACAGGTGGAATCCCTCTTCTGAATTCAGTTTCTTGGACAGGAGGGGTCAGTGTTTTGACACTGATGTATGAGAAACTTAAAGACAGCTAAAGCTAGATGTTGGACTTTTAGCAGCCAGCTCAGATCCTGCAGATGTTTGTGGCAGGTGGTTTGATGTGCCCTTCATCTCATGTTCTCACTAAATCAAAGTGTACCCTGTCCCCATGCCTTGCAAACTGTAAGTTAAATCAGCTACCAAGTATTTAAGTTACTCAAAACTGTGTTCCTTCCTTTACCCCTGCTAGTTCTTACTGATCTGAAGTTTTGTACTAGATACTCCTGTCTTAGTGATCTTACACTTGGCTGAAACTCATCTAGTTGCAATTCATCTTTAATTTTAGAAAGAGAAGTGCTTAACCTTAAGTGTGTAAAATGCCAGTACATGGAGTTGTTGTTATCAGTAGTTGGGAAATAGGTTATAGTCTTTACCCTTGAGGAGCTAAATGACTACCAGCTATGGTACTTAATTTTATGCTGCATTTTTGTATATTTTACAAATCATTCAAGAACCTGTAAACTTGGAGTTCTATTTGTGGCGCAGCAGAAACAGATCCGACTAGGAACCATGGGGTTGCGGGTTCGATCCCTGACCTCGCTCAGTGGGTTAAGGATCCGGCGTTGCTGTGAGCTGTGGTGTAGGTTACAGACGTGGCTCGGATCCTGCATTGCTGTGGCTGTGGCGTCAGCAAGCGGCTACAGCTCTGATTAGACCCCTAGCCTGGAAACCTCCATATGCCATGGGTGCGGCCCTACAAAGCAAAAAATAAATAAATAAATAAATAATAAAAAAAGAAGAACCTGTAAACTTATTTTAATCAATATTATATAACTTAAGGATTTCTGGAGTTTCTGTTGTGGCACAGAGGAAACGAATCCGACCAGGAACCATGAGGTTGCAGGTTCGATCCCTGGCCTTGCTCAGTGGGCTAAAGATTTGGCGTTACCGTGAGCTGTGGTGTAGGTTGCAGACATGGCTCAGATCTGGCTTTGCTGTGGCTGTGGTGTAAGCCGGCAGCTATAGCTCCTATTGGACGCCTAGCCTGGGAACCTCCATATGCCGTGGGTGCAGCCCTAAAAAGCAGAAAAAGAAAAAAATTTCCACCACCAAAAACATAATAAAAATATTTATAGACTCTTCCTTCTCCTCTTCCTTTCCTACAATAATTTTATCCCAGGCTGGAGTGTTGGAATCTGAGTTAGAATCATGACTACCAATTTCTAGCACTTTTTAATCTTGCATGGGCTAGAACGTGCATGGATGGGCTTCAGTGACTGGGTCAACTTTCAGAAAGATGACTCTGGACATCTTCCACTAGGCTTAAAGCATAGAGCTAGAAGTTCTTCCTCATTCCAGTGCTCAAGTATGCGTTTTTATGCCTCAGACAATTAATCTGCATGTATTAAGCATCTGTCCCACAGCAGCCACTGGAGATAAAGGTTGAATAAGATGCAGTTCCTTATAGCTCTGGGAACTATGTCTAATCACATGTGACGAATCCATATATGTACATGTAACCGGGTCACCACGCGGTGCAGTTGGAAAATTTGACAGAAATCTGTAAACCAGCCATAATGGAAAAATTAAAAAAAAAAAAAAAAAAAAAAGATGCAGTTCCTGCCCTTACAGCCTAGTCTGGGGAGTGACATCTTTTTGTAGCACATCACGAAAAACTCTTCACCCCCCCCTCTGTGTATTGACTAATACAATTTTGGTTAAAAAAAAAAAAGCGTTATCATTAATATACTAAGACATAGAAGAGGAATGTATTTAAAGAAAAATAGTGAAGTTATTAGAAATTTCTCTGTTGCCTCATGAGACAATTTGCTGACATAGATACTTGACTTACAAGAAGGATCAAGTGACCAAAGCCCATGAACGCATGGTGGGATGTCCTGCTGTTTGTCCGGGTGGTCCTGTGCAGGTCACTTTACCTTCTCTGGGTCCTTCATCTGTCTGCAGAGCGAGAAGGCTGATCGACCACAGCGATGCGATGATACCAAATGACTGCAGAGTATTTTCGAAACATAAAATTTACATCTGATTTTATTAAGCATCTGTAGGTAATGATTCTCTGTTTTTCAAAATCAGGTATCTGGACCTCCGTCGATTTGGATCTGTACCACATGGAGGTTTTGGGATGGGATTTGAACGCTACCTGCAGTGCATCTTGGGAATTGACAATATCAAAGATGTTATCCCTTTTCCAAGATTTACTCATTCGTGTCTTTTATAGCTGGAAGATTGGTTAAGGAAAACCACCCCATGCCAGAGGTACTGCGCATGAATATGCACGGGAGAATGCATGTTTGAACTGTAGAAATGCAGAAGTTTTCAATATATAGCTGTCATGCTGTAAGACAGATGAAAAATACACGTGATCAGGATTTTATTAGAAAATTGAAGGCATTTCATGGGAAGATGAACTCACTCAAGAACAGGGACTTACAGCAGATGGAATCTCAGATCTGCTGTATCAATTAAGAAGAAATGAACAGGAGTTCCCATTGTGGCACAGCGGAAACGAATCCGATTAGGAACCATGAGGTTGCGGTTTCGATCCCTGGCCTTGCTCAGTGGGTTAAGGATCCGGCATTGCCGTGAGCTGTGGTGTAGGTCACAGACGCGGCTCGGATCCCACGTTGCTGTGGCTGTGGTGTAGGCCGGCAGCTATAGCTCCTATTAGGCCCCTAACCTGGGAACCTTCGCATGCCACAGGTGCGGCCCTAAAATGACAAAAAGACAAAAATTAAAAAAAAGCAAATTGAATTAGATGCTATTAAACGTCCTTTCAAACTCTAAGACAGAATGAAAGAGTGTATTTTACTTAGTCTTTAATCAGTAGGCCCCTGCCCTGTGTGGCCTTTGACAAACAACTAGTAACTAAAAATAAAATGTTGGATCTTTTCTCGCTTGCCATTTAACCTATCGTAAATTCCTGTGTTATTCTCAGTGCTTTACTAAACATTACAGAAGAAAATATTCCTGTTGGGAGTCTTAATTGAGTTAATAAAGTTGCTGTTGTGAATTGAAATCTTTTTTCATCAGACTGCCTGAGAAAATTTCATTTAATAACTGTTGGTCCTTAATTATAAAAACTGAGATGTATTAATTATTTAAATGAATCACTGTTGTGTTACATTTAGTTTATGTTAGATGTTTATAATGTTTCTGATAAGCAATAAAATATATTTTTGACACCTATGAAAGAAAAAAACAGGTTTTTAAATTCCATTTGGCCTTTTCCCCCAGTAAAATTTTGAAGAAAGGTATTTCCAATCCAAGAGTATATAGAGCTAAATCTAAAGAGTGAGTGATTCTGGAGTCAAGAAGTAACGGAGCATATTCAAGTGAGAAGATCACTAATTTGGGAGTTTGTGACCTTACAGTTCTGGATAAACCACTCTTTGTGAGCTCTTGCATCATTTCCTTACAGAGTTGATACATAGTGTACATAATAGCTACATAACTGTGTGTGTGTGTGTGTGTGTGTGTGTGTGTGTGTGTGTTTCAGGCTGTGAAATGCTACATAAATCTTGTTAACCTCTTTACCTTTGATCTTCATTGAGGCACGGATAGGTGGACTTAGAGGCAAATTGTAAACTCAGAACGATTCATATGTATTAAATGATTATAAAAAGACACGCTTGCCTGAATAATCGATTTTCTCAGTCTCATTAGATAACTTATCTTAGGTTATTTCCCAGTGAGTTTCTGTGTGCGTTTTGTTTTAACCTGATGCAAAGCAAACAGCTGGAAGGAACTGCAGAACACAGAGGTGGAAGTCATAGACAGCACTGAGAGGCTGTCAAGTCAAACTTCTGCCTAAAGCAGAGGGATCCTGCGTACCTCGGCGGCCTCTTGGCGAAGAGCTTAGCACCCCACAAAATAGCTCATTCCATTTCTGAATCTAATTGGTAGCTTTTGCTGAGCTAAAATCTACTTCCCTGGAACTTTAATCCTTGAGCTTAGATAGCAAGTTTAGGACAGGATAGAAAGGACAGTTTTGGCTTTCATAAGTTTTCTTCAACCGTGAGGTAAATTCATTTGTTTACTCAACAGATAGTATTGGAGCTTATTCTATAAACCAAGAACTGTGCTAGTTACTAAATAAACAGTAGTGAAATGATGCTTGTCTTCATGGAATTTACAGTCGATTAGAGAAGATATACACACAAAAAGCAAACAAATGAATAACTTCAAAATATGCCATGTGCTATAAAATTGTTTTAAGAACAGGACAATCATAGATAAGCTTGCTAGAGGAGGCATCTCTGAAAAGATGATATTTAGCCTTAGACTTGGAAGATAAAATAGAAACTGTTTTAAAATATTTGCAAAATCAGTTAATTTGATTTGGCATTTAAGTCTTGATACAGTATTTTGTGGAACAAGAATCAAAAACATTCACAGGCCCCAAACTTGGATGCACTAATAGTTTCCAAGGCTATCAGGAATCATGCTTACAGACATTTTTTTTTTTTAAAGAGAGCTTGATTTTTTATTTTTTTTGTTTATTTTATTTTATTTTTTTTGTCTTTTTGCCTTATCTAGGGCCGCACCCGCGGCATATGGAGGTTCCCAGGCTAGGGGTCTAACAGGAGCTGTAGCCGCTGGCCTTCGCCACAGCCACAGCCACAGCAACACGGGATCTGATCCACGTCTGCAACCTTCACCACAGCTCACGGCAACGCCGGATCCTTAACCCACTGAGCAAGGCCAGGGATCGAACCTGCAACCTCATGGTTCTTAGTCGGATTCGTTAACCACTGAGCCACGAAGGGAACTCCTGATTTTTTATTTATTTATTTTATGTTGGAGTATAGTTGACTTACAATGCTGTGTTAGTTTCAGGCGTATGGCAGAGTGATTTAGTTATACATATATCCATTCTTTTTCAGATTCTTTTCCCATATAGGTTATTAGAGAACATTGCGTAGAGTTCCGTGTGCTGTGCAACAGGCCTGTAGTGATTCTGAGGAGCAAGGTAGGACTGTGATGTTAACCTGGTAGCTGGGCATGTGATTTACATTCTGTGTGACTTAAACAGCAGTGATAGAAAGAATACTGAATAAAAGCAGCCCCAGGTTCTGGTCCCAGTGGTGCTTAGCTGTGGAGCATCAGGCAAGTGAAATCATCCTTGTGGCCTCCAGTTATTTCATCTGCAGAGCTATCTTATCTTTGAAGATATAGGTGAACTCTAAGGATCTTTCTGTTTCTTAAACTTCTCGATATGTGCTGGACAAAGTCACTAATAATTGACTTAGTCGACCTTTAGATTTTAGTTTAGTCCGTACGAGGTCTCCCAAAACGTATAATGAGGTCAGATCACTGAAAGTTGAAGAATAGACTTAAGTGGGTTCCGTGTGTGTATGTGAAGTGAGAGGTCTTTCTTAAGGAGTCAGACTAACGTTCTTCCTTTCTGAGTCTCCAGCAGTTTATTTCCAAACTCCACACTTATTTTTTCATTCTTCTCTTTTACAGTTGATCACACAATGAGTATCTGAAGCCAGACACTTGCCACTTACAACAACCTAATAATTTCCATCTTTGGCTCAGTACTTACATTTTACCAATAACTGAATGATAAGCAAATACTAATGTCAGACAAGGATGGTGAGGATGCCAAAACTGAACTGTTGCTTACAGGGAGCAGTCAACGGAAAAAACTTTCAAATGTTGACTTGTCAGCTGACATGAATATCCAAATTCTGCATACAAAAGAGCATTGTATAATTCTGTGTATAATGAATAAAAGAATGGATTTAATAGTTGAGGATGGTCTATTCTATAATACCATAGGGCTTAAGTTGTGAGCTCAAAGGCAATTTGAGGGTGTTAATTTTCACTCGAGTAACCAGTTTCCAACAAGGAAAAAAATCAGATTCTGCTTTCCTAAGATTTCCAAACATTACCTCAAAATAGAAACCCAAGTAAGAGTGCTTTCTAAAACTTAGAAATGTTTTTTCCATCATTAATTCCCATTCTCATTTCAAATTTTGAAGTAGGTGGAGAAAAATAGTTACTTTCCATCTGGCTGTCCTCTTGCTGGGGGAAGTTGTGCTGTCATGGCTTTTCGTTGCTGCTGTTTGTTTTTTTTTCTTTTTAAGTGGGTGGGGGGAAGTCTGACAAGGACTGAATTATATGAGTGATCCATTCCAGATCTAGACCATAGCTCTTCCAGCCTCTGACCCAGCCCCAGAGACTCTTTAACTGTCCCAGAACAGCAAAGGAACTGTTCGACCTTTTGTCCCTCTTACACAGAATCTTCCAGAAGCATCCCTCTACAGCATTACACGTTTGTATTCTCTATAAATTGAATCTAGACATTCAGGCATGACCGGACAGGCATTGAAGATGCAGTTGGTGAGAGGCACCAACTCTACCCGTCTGTAAGTCTCTTACTTCAGATAATTATGGATGAAAGATTCTTATTTGGATTGGATTGCTATTTATTCATATATTTATTTTAGTAAGCAGTGAGGCAAGAACATAAAAATGCAGAGTTGAAAGACAGATTGGCCTGGATTGAATTGATAAGAAATGTGTGGGGCTTTTTGGCTTCCGATCAATATTTGTATTCAGTCTACAGTCTAAAGTATGTATAATAAAAAGAAAACAGGTGGGAGTAGTATCTGATTGTACTTCTTCCCAGTTTATATTCCAATTAAAAGACAGAAAAAGCATTAAGAGTGGAAAGCAACCTTAACCACGCTACACTGAAATGATTCAGTAGAATTTCCATAGACAGGTCTTATTAGACGGTGGTCACCTCCCCTTCAGAAACTTAGACATTTCACTATTGCCAAGGGCCCTAGTTTGCCCCCCTGATCAGCTAAGACTCCAGCTGGCTCTTTTGCAATTTGCTTTTTGCAATCCAGTGGATTTACAACCGTCATTAGTACACTGTATGGTAGATTCGGGGGGACCTTTGTAAAGAAATCGGGAATTTAGGTCGTTCTTAAACTGTCAGTCATCGAGGCAGCTAATTGTTGAATTAATATAGTTTGTGACTCTTCAGTAACTTTCTGTTCAGAATTGTTAATAACATGACTGTCATTTGGACATTGCTTTACAGTTTAGAAATTTTTTAGCAGGTCCACAATCTTGAAGGCTTAGTCCTTTGTAGCTTCCTGTGCCCAAAATTCATTTGGTTTAGTGAAAGGTTATTTTATTTGCTATGAAGATTGGTTATTAGGTATTCCTAACAATGAGGGAGAGTAAGACTACAAATAAAGTTCACTGCTCTCAGCCTCCAGAAAAAACTGAAGGCACAGAACTTTTTATACTAATCAAAGAATCTTGCATCCGAAGCCCCACAGTTTACTGGACATATTGCAAAACACTTTGGCCTCTGATTTCCTTGTTCTGTACAAGGAGAAGAAATTACAGAATATGATGGAAAATGATGATTGAGCCCAAATACACTGTAGTAAAGAGAAACACTGAAAATGGAACATACAGTCCCAGACCCAGCAGTGTACTTATGCTCACTATGCAGTTTGCTTATTTTTTTTATAAGTCTGTGTTCATATTTGCCCTACTTTCCTCTTAGGATCATCCTAGAATATACATGGGAAGATAAAGTGAAAGAACTTTGATGGGAATTATTAATATCCTCCCAAAGGATCAACCTTTGATATTTCAAGATGATACTCTGAGACTAGAAACGTGGTGGGTTCCTGTAGCAAAGGTTTTTTTTTTTTCATGCTACAAACACGTGTGTGCACAGCTAGAACTATATTTTGCAGAACCTGGCTTCTGCCACGTGTAGAACCTTCTCTGGCGCTGGATCTACAAGAACTCCTGGTTTGCTGTCTTAACGTGGATCCTAGATTTGAAAAATCTTGTAGAGACCATATTCCTTGCCCTCTATGTGATGTGTGGACTCACCTCCTCTGTATCGTCCCCGGTTCCCGGCCATTTACCCCCTGAACCCTCCGCAAATAAGTACTGTCTGCCTTAAGAAATAACTTTTTTATCCCTGGAGGACTCTGATTGTGACCTGATAGTAACAAAACCAACCTCCCCACTCCCCGTGGCATGCAAATGTAATAAATTAGGAACAGCCACACTCTCTCTTCTCAGCCATCTCTTCAGAATAGAATCTCTCTAGTTGCTCATTTGTAACCGTCTGTCCTTCCCTGGAGGGCTGCACCCCTTTAGGTTATTCACCAGGCAGTGTATCTTCTACATGAGTTCTTATCTTGGTGGAGGTGTCTTCCCTTCACTGTCCACTCCGCTGCCACTGAGAGCCCTGTGCTGCCAGTCTGGATGCTAGAAGAGCTTCAAGTCTCCAGAGCCTCCTTCCCATCCGTCTTACAGCCGGTAGCAGTTGTTCTTCCTGTACCCATAATGCTGCTGAAAGATCTCAGTTACAGTTTCAGAATGTTCAGGGCAGTCCCAACCCCCCTTACTTGGGGGGCGGCAGAAAGGGACTCAGGTCATGTATAGATTTGTGGCTGAAGAACAGACGGTTCTTTCGCTGCAGATTTCCACTAGTGATACATTTTCTTTGCAGTGCCCCCAAACGCAGGAAGAACTGACCGTCATACAGTGAGTATAGTCTGGCCAGTGATCTCTTTAAATGCAATTTCCATCTTCCACATTCTGCATAACAGGGCTTTGCATCAGGAAACGGTTGGGACAGATTCCCGCCAGGAAATGTGCTGGATGTTTGCTGTCTTGGAAGGGGTGTTAGACCTAGAGGGAGAAAACTCTGGCTCACATCTGGCACTCTGCTTACCAGCTGTGGAACCTGGAGCAAGTTACTTGGTCTCTGAGTTTGTAGACGCATCTATAACATGAGGGTAGTACTTATCTTACAGAATTTTGTGAGAAATAAGACTGTGGGGAAGGGTTTCATAAACTGAAAACACTTCACATATGTAAGGTCTCCTACGAGAATCCTTCTCAAAACTCAAAAAAAAAAGATCTGTATGAACTAAGATGTGTATTACATGTTGAATGAAATATTTTATGGCCACAAAAATGTATAGAGTTAGTTCTCTTGTGGAACTTCCACTTGCCATGGGTGCGGCCTGCGTATCGGGGGTGGGAAAGCCAGCCTACCAGGAGATCTTGCTTTGGAACCCATGCAGCGTGGACCTTGGCACACCTCTCAGCCTTAATCTCTTGTCCTCACTTCCTTTCTCCTCCACCACCCCTCCTATGCGTCTTCTCTACGCATCTGTTCTCTCCCACTCGTATTCCTCCTGTGCCTGTAAAACAGCAACATCCAAGTGCTTCCCCTGCCTTGCCCCACCCCGCTCCCCCAACCTCATATGTCAACTGTTTGAAAAACAAACCAACTTATATCTAGTTTGCTAACTTGTGCTCTTATATCTGCTCTTACATCTTTTCCTGAGAAAACTTAGGAGTGAGCTCTTCATTGATCATCAGCCACAAAAAGATCACGTGGAAGCTTTTGTGTCTATTTTGACTGGCGTTTCACTCTTGATTAACTTTTTCCTAGTAGATTAGCAGCCCTCCACAGAGTCCTGTCCTACCATTGAGCTGGCGTGTGCTCTGCACCCTGACTCAGCGCTGCTTGTCCCCACATGCCTGGGTGGCTCTTCCAGGCTACACACCTGTCACCTTTTAGTCCCCCAGAATCAAAATATTAACAACTCTAATCACTCTGTCTGAGGCTATGAGGCTTTATTGTAAGACTGGTGACACTCCAGAATGCAGCCAGGATTTCTACATTTTCATGTGTTTATAGGTTGCACCTCAAAAGAACAAGAGTTGGCCAGTGGCTTCCAGACTCCCTCCGGCCGTTATCCTCCCTCAGAACCATACGCACATATTGGCATTTTATGCTGACGTTTGTCTCCTCTGCCAGGATGTGAGCTCCATGAGACCAGGAGAGCATATTTATCTTTGTCTCTCCAGGGCCCTGGAGAGTATCTGGAACATAATGAGTACTCATTAAGTAACTCTCAAATGAATTAGGTGTCCAAAAAAAAAAAAAAAAGGCTAAGTGTGTCCATCAGGCAGAAGGGAACTATTCCTTAAAAAGTAATTCCCACATTGGCTTTTCCCTCTTTATGTCTTTAAAATATTTCATAAATTGAGTTTTGAAACTAACCCTTTCAAACCTAGATCCAAGTCTGAAGCCAGTGCCTGAACATAGGACAAAGTCAGGAATAAGAATTAACAGTGGAGTTCCCCTTGTGGTGCAGTGGTTAACAAATCCGACTAAGAACCATGAGGTTGCGGGTTCGATCCCTGGCCTTGCTCAGTGGGTTAACGACCCGGCGTTGCCGTGAGCTGTGGCGTAGGTAGCAGACGCGGCTCGGATCCTACGTTGCTGTGGCTGAGGTGTAGGCCGGCGGTTAACAGCTCCGATTAGACCCCTAGCCTGGGAACCTCCACATGCCGTGGGTGTGGCCCTAAAATGACAAAATGGCAAAAAAAAAAAAAAAAGAGTGAATTCAGCCAGTAGTTTGTCATTATAATCTGTTACCAAAGGTCGGTGTCTAGCTCCTCCGGCACTGCTGCTGGAGTCCAGTGACTTAGCAGACTTCTCAGGAACCTCTCCCCTGCTGTTCATCCGTGACATCGCCAGCGCTTTTGCCAGGTACCTTGCACATAGTAGGTATTCTGTAGATATTTGTAGAATGAATGTATTTGATGGAAGAAATTCAGAAGCAAGTCCTAAGATGAACTTAGTTGGAGTCACTCAGATTTTTACAGTTAGTGGTTTTCTCCAACCTCCTCTCTCAATCTATAGACAAGTTTCTTGCCTCAGATTGAAGGAACCACTGCTTACAACATATGATTCAACAAAGGCTGATTGATACCTCCTCTGCTTCCCTCTGAAGCACTCCAAGGCAAGTAAAACCTGGAGTTCCCCTTATGGCTTAGTGGTGACAAACTCTGACTGGTGCCATCAGGAGGCAGTTTCGATCCCTGGCCTCACTCAGTGGGTTAAGGATTCGGCGTTGCTGTCAGCTGTCGTGCAAGTTGCAAATGCAGCTCAGATCCTGCGTGGCTGTGGCTGTGACTGTGGCTGTGGTGTAGGCCAGCAGCTGCAGCTCCATTTTGACCTCTAGCCTGGGAACTTCCATATGCCGACGGTGTGGCACTTAAAAAAAAAAAAAGACAAGTGAAACCTAAGCTCTTACTGTTTTTCCCCATACCATTGATCATTTCTCTGTGCTCCTACAAACCTTTGAACGTACTTCGGTTATAACACTGCTCACAAACTACTGTGGACATCTTATGTATTTCTCTCCCTAGAAAGACCTTGAATTTCTTAAGACCCTGGTGTTATTCACCTTGGTAGTCCTATGCTGAACCTGTGGTAGTAGGTTCTCAGAAAATCTGTATTGAGAATTGAATAACCAGTACCTAAACGACCATCTGTAAGTAACATGTATTTGAATATAAATATATTTTGTACTTGATATATGCCTTCTTAAGTGTTTTCTGAGTTTCAAACAATATTGGCTGTGTCCTGAAAGAAATAAGATTGGTGTTCATTTCTCTAGTAAACACTTTGCAGGGTTCCCTGGTGGCCTAGTGGTTGAGGACTTGACCTTGTCACTGCTGTGGCTCAGGTTCAATCCCTGGCCTAGGAATTTCTGTATGCCCCGGTTGCAGACAAAAAAAAAAAAAAAAAAAAAACCTTGAAAGTTACCTAGTTAATTACTGAACCCTTCTTTCCTCTGAGAAGCCCCACCCCTGTCCTAGCCAGTGGATTCCCAGCAGACTTACTGGGGACATGAGCTTCCCTTGCTAGTAGGACTAGGGGTGGATCACTGATCCCAAAAGGGCCGGTCTCATTTTCTCTTGGGAAATTAGAGTTGAGAACACGAGAGAGAATGGACTGGTTCCTTGAACAAGGAACACGTAAACTTTGGAGCTGTAAGACAAACGTGTACCATAAGAGACAGAGAAAGCAGTCTGCAGAGAGAAAGAAACGAAGGCCAAATGCTTAGAGATGAAAAGCCATATGGCCTGTGAGAGACAGACACACACATACAGTCTGGCTGATGGGTTCTTGCTATATTTAGTCCTCGGTTGCTACGCTTCCTGAGGCCACAGAGTCAACGTTTTGTGTGTTCCCTGCGATACACCTCATTTTTTCCCAGTAAATTCCCTGTTGGGACTTAAGCATCTGCTTATTGAGTAGTTACTTTTGTGACTAAAAGACGTGAGTGCAGTGACTGATCGAAAGAATTCTCGTTACTTTTTAAGTCTCATTACTTTTCAACAGACCTATGTATTATTTGAGAGGAATTGTTGCTCAAAAAAGTAATTAGATGAGAAATCCCTGATAAATAAGATGCAACAGGAGGGTAAGTGACAACTTCTTTGCTTTTCAAGTTTCCTGGTACGCGAAGTCACAAACACAGTAAACAAATGAACGGACGCTTATTTATTGAGGGAATTGGACACATATCAGACTGTTTTTGAACTACAGAATTGGATTAAAGAGGTTTTTGAAGAACCAACATATTTGGCAGCCTCGCAAGACATCTATTTTTGAAGATGCTGGTTTCCAGAACTGTGTCAGAATGGCTTGTGTCACGGGCCTTAGCTGTGTTTCAGACTAGCCAAAACTGAAAACGAAGAGACTAAATAAAGCACGTGTGCCTAGAGCAGCCCAGTCCCTGCTGCTGGGCTGGCGTGTGCGATGACAGCCAGCTCTCTCAGAGTAAGGTAAAGACTTGGCTCTTCAGATGCGTCCTAAGTACTGTTATAATGATGACTGCCAACATGTTTGTAACCACTCTAGGAAAATAAAACAACAAGTAAGCTTCCAGCTCTTTTCTCAGTGGACACTCTGGACCTTGGAGAAGCTCACATGCAATTGGACGGCTGCTACTTGCTTTTTTTAGTTAATTGTGTTAAATGTGCCTCATAACTTCTAATCCCGGTGGGGCTGTCATTTAGAAGGGGGCTGAGGGGAAGCTGTTTTAATTCTGGCTTTTGTTTCAGCCACTAAATGTAATGCCACATGATTGTTGACCCAACAGTAATCCAGTTAAAAAACAGTCTTCAGAGTTACTGCATCATCAAAATTAACCCTGATTACATCAAATTATGTTGAAACAGACCACAGCTGCTTGCCCTGGTGGAGCAACTGTTTGAAAGCTCATCCAGAAGATACATCTGGGTGTCAGGAAGATACATTTTGGGTTTTATTTTTGTTTCTCAACACAAATGGAGGAGAGAAACACTCTGTTCTGCCCCAGATGCTTAGTGGGAGCCGAAAACGTTGTGATTCTCCAGAACCAAAAAGTTTCTTAGTTCCAGAAGAGAGAAAACCCTGAGACATTCTGTTTCAGTTTTCTATAGGAAGGATGTAAGAAGGACATCCCAGTCCACTGAGTACTGCTCTTGTCAGCAGAAAGAAGTGGAACTGACCACAGAGAGGGACAGTGGGATTTTCTGTGGAGGGCTGTATGCACTGTTTTGTGCTGGGCTGGTTCATACCAGCCCATGAGAATGGACTTGAAGTTGTGGAAAATTTTGCAAGCTGGTTGCTAAAAAATAACATTAAAGTTAAATTATAATTAAAAGTGGAAAGCAACAGGAGGTATTGGAGAAGATGTGGACTAGAATCCTCATACATCGCTGGTGGCTGTGTAGCTACTGTAGGAAACAGTTCAAACAGTTCTGTAAAAAGTTAAACACAGAGTCATAGTATGATCCAGCCATTCGAGTCCTAGGTCTGCCTCCAGAATATGAAAACATAAATTCACACAGGCTTCTACATGAATGTTCACAGCAACTTCATTCACAAGAGCCAAAAAGTGGAAGCAACTGAAATGTCCATCAACTGATGAGTGGGTAAATAAAATGTGGTGTATGGATCTGATGAAATAATATCAGCCACAGAGAGGAATGAAAAAGAACTGATAACATGCTACAACATGGATGAACCTTGAAAACTTAATGCGAAAGGTCAGACACAAAGACCACATCGTCTATAATTCCCGTTATATGAAATATCCAGAATTGGCAAACGCGTAGAGACAGAAGGTAAATCTGTGGCTGCCAGGGAATAGGGTTGGGAAATTGAAGAGTGACTGCTGATGGATACGGGCTTTCTTTTCGGAGTGGTGAAAATGTTTTGAAACCAGTTAGCAAAAGTAGTTACACAACTCGATGAGTATACTAAAAACCACTGAACTGTACACTCTGAAAGGGTGGCTTTATGATATGTGAATTTAGTAATTTAATAAAGCCATATAGGAGTTCCCATCATGGCGCAGTGGAAACGAATCCGACTAGGAACCATAAGGTTGCGGGTTCGATCCCTGGCATTGCTCAGTGAGTTAATGATCCGATGTTGCCGTGGGCTGTGGTGTAGGTCACAGACGCAGCTCGGATCTGGTGTTGCTGTGGCTCTGATTAGACCCCTAGCCTGGGAACCTACATATGCCACGGGTGTGGCCCTAAAAAGACCAAATAATAATAATAATAATGACATATAAACTTACAATTAAATATTATCTTAAAAACAAAGAATAAATAACCAAAACGCATCAGTTACTATTTAATTATGTCTATTACATCTTTTAGTGTAGAAATATCTTAAAGGTGCATCTTTTTTTTTTTTTTTTTTTTGCTTTTTATGGCCGCTCTTGAGGCATAGGGAAGTTCCCATGCTAGGTGTCAAATCAGAGCTAAGCTGCCAGCCTACACCACAGCCACAGCAATGCCAGATCCGAGGTGTGTCTGCGACCTACAGCACAGCTTGCGGCAACGCCGGATCCTTAACCCACTGAGTGGGGCCAGGGATTGAACCAGTGTCCTTATGGATACCACTCGGGTTCATTTCCACCGAGCCATAATGGGAACTCCCACTTGTGCATCTCTTAACTATATTCAAAGACATGAAGTTGCGGGGCTTTAGTATTTGTCCCCCCCCCCAAAAAAAAAAAACCTGTCACATACTACAAATCAAGGCTATTGCCACCACCACCAGAGAGCTAGGTTTTAACCATCGCATCGCTGGCTGTATATAGGTCAGGCAGTCATCTTGGGTACCTCTGGTAGAATTAGAGAGTTAGATATCTATCTCCTGTGGCCTTTGGATCCCAGCAAAACAAAGCCTAGCAACTGTACAGCCACTATGTGTGCATACTGTGCAGAAGAAATGGCATTTCTAGTCAGCTGAGACCTACTCTGAGTCGGGGAGTGGGATTCTTGGAGCCTTGATAGAAATGTGCGTGGTGCAAGAAGTTAAGTGATTGAAGCCTGTAGGCTGTCAAAAATGAAGCCAGTTATCAGGTAATCCACAAATGGTTTTAACTCTTAATCCCAGGGAGGAGGCTATCTGAGGCATCTGGATGAGAGTGTCAGGGTTTGGAAACCAAAGGTTAGCAAATGAAACTTCATAGAATTGCCTCCAGCTACTCAGCCTTTCTCATCAAGCCATTCCCTATGGGTTTAAGCACCAGCTTCTTATAGGTACTATCACAGCTACTATTCACTGGTGTGGATGATCAAAGAGTTGGGATGACCCAGGAGTCCATAGCTCCCTCTTGTCATCCTCTAAGAGTTGCTACCTTTGTTCTCACAACAAACATTTCCTAAGCATCGTTTTGTGCCTGGCCACGATGCTGGGAGGCTCAGGGAATACAAAAATGAGGACGATAACAGTCCTGCCGGCAAGGAACCGACAGTCCCTTGAAAAACACTTGCAATACCGTGTGTTAACCCAATTTATATAGATGCAGCGTGAATCTAAGGAAATAATGAGCAACTGTGTTGGGGATTGGGGCTGATGAATTTTAGGTAAAGGGGTCTTGATGTATGTTCAAGACCTAATTCAAGGCAAGAGTTCTCTCTGAAAAAAACGGTCATTATGCCAAGTAGGGTTTGGACTACTAAGACACTCCCAGGGACCCTGGTATTCTTTGTTCTTGGGAGAATACGATAACCGATCTTGCAGCATGATTTGTGACTACAGTGATGTCACCACCCCCACCATTGTCCGTAGAAATGTCCCAAGAGCCTAACTGCCCCCAAACAAACAGCACATTATCCTTCTTTGCAAAGGAGAAATGGGAACACTTGCTCAGACCTTTCTTTTTAAGGAAGTTTATTTCCAAAATGTCTCCCACTGGGCGTAATACCAAGCAACCACAGATTGTCAGCAGCCTGAGACAGGGAGGAAACCCAATTAGGTCTTCAGCCACACCCCAAGCCCACTTCCAGATCTCAGTCCCATCCAGATGCCAAAAGTTGATTAGGTCAAAGTAATTTGATGTAGGGAATCAAGTGGGCTAAAAGCACCCAGGGATTAAAAAGGCATCCTCGATGCCTGAGAGATAAGTGTCCTGAAAGTCCCCAGCCGAGGTGGCCCAGCTGGTCATACTGACCCTGGTAAGCAGCACTCAGCTCTGAAATTAACCTGTCAACTAAATTGAAAGGGAGAAAAGGCAGAAGGGCTAGGACGCAAACATCCATCCCACACCCCCAGTCTGATCACTGACGTCAGGCTTGGTGTGGGCGGTATTAATCACCCAGCCTGGTGTTCAGTTGAGGACAGCTCTCTCCAGCTCTTCCAGTTCATTCCTGGGAGCGTTCCACTAGCCATGCACCTGCCACTAGCCACAAACCCTCAACTCCCAGACAGTCACGCATGCAGGCTGCCGCTGACGACACTCTAAGCCACGGTGTGCGCTTTAGAACTGGGGCTTTGTGGGGGGAGGGGCGGGCGCAAAACGCGGTGCCCATGCTTTCCTCCCAGGTGTGCGGTTCCCCGGTCTGCAGCGCTCCCCCAAAGGAACCCTCGTACGATGGGCCATTTCCTGGGGACTTAATGAGAATGTAGAATTAATGGCCCAAAGAGCTCTTTGCATCTGGTCATTAATTCCCTCAGGAAATACCAGTGGTCTTTAATCAAAATTGCCTGAATTAGAGACTAGCGATGCGTGTCCTTTGGGAGGGAGGGCAGAAAGCTGTCTTCCCAACTGGTTCCGATAGATGGCGCCGATCTTCATGTAAATAAATCAATTTGTTTTCCATTTTTCCCCAGTGAAAATCAGGGAGCATTATTTTAAAAAAGGGGGGTGGGGAGAAGGAGAGGACTTGGTAAAGGCCCAGACAGGAACGTTCTGTCCAAAGGCTGTTCCCAGGCCTTGCACGTACCTCAGTCTCGGAAGACGAGCCGCACGGAGGTGCAGCCCAGGACCTCAGCAGCGTTCCCTCCTCCCTTGTTCAGCCTGTGGTGGCCGCTTAGTAATGACAAAGGTTGGGGGATGGGGGAGAGCACCAAGAAGCGCCCCTTCCTCTAACCTTTGGGGAAAGAGGGGTATGTTCAGAGAAAATTTCTGAAGCTGATACTCTGTAACTGTTCTGTTTCAAGTCCCCTCCTGTCATTGGCCTCAAAACATCAAACTTCTGTTTCCACATGGAATCGTAAATAACACAGCGGGGGGGGGGGGTACTTTTGCTAGGCAAAATAAGACCCTAAAGAATTTCTGGCAACCTGCAGCCCAACTCCCAACTAACCATTGCTGAACAGTCTCCCAGTCTGTGTGGAATCATCTAACTGTTGGAAGATACCGACAGAAGACTACACTTCTAGGGAAAGATAGGGCTTGTGTATGCCTGACTTGCGCACAAACCTCAGCTGCAAATAAACCATGCAGATTTCTCAGACTCTGCAATCCCTGAGACTTGGCACCATGACTCAGATGTGAATGAAGTCAGAAGATTGCTTTATTTTGGTCGGGAGTCACCGCGTCCTGATTGATTTGGCAGGCTTTGAGTATTTTCATATTTGTCTCACAGGGTTTTAAGGCACTTAAAGCCAGAGGTTAAAATGGCCCTAATTCTCATGGTTGTCCTTGTGTGGGGCTTAAGAATCCCTCAGTTGGAAGGCTGAGGCGCTCTGGTCCCAGTTGTAGCCTGATTGTCCTGGTTTTACATTCAATCCAGCAGCACACTGGGTAGTGAAGAAAGTCAGTGAAATATTGGATCCGGAGTTGCTGATCTATAAAACCCCCCAGGGCGCTTAAAAGAGTTAGATGTTCAGTAAAGAATTAGCTTTTTCAAACTGACAGGGTTGAGCTTTCCCCAACCCACCCACCATCTGTAAAATCAGAAGGATGTCCAACTGCTTGAAACAACTAGCTTTGCTGTACAGAGATCGGGAAATGAACAAAGTAGCCTTAAATGTGTTCTGGGGAGTGCAAGTATGCTGCTGGTTCTACTCATCTGCCTGCAGCGTTTCCCTATTGATATAGTCGGTTACTGTCCACTTTTCAAAGAAGTGGTGGGGGGAGGACCTACCTTTTAATTTTTTATATTTCATTAAAGTATAGCTGATTTACAATGTTGTGTCAGTTTTTGCTGTACAGCAAAGTGACTCAGTCGTGTGTGTGTGTGTGTGTGTGTGTGTGTGTGTGTGTATGCATTCTTGTTGATGCTGCTTGTAAAGATACTTTCTGAGTTGAAAAGTGCCCCTACCAAAGCTTTTTTTTTTTTTTTTGCCCCTCTACACTCCCCTGAAGTGCTGGGTTGGTCAGGTGTGTGCTTCCACGTGTTTTACCTTAGTTAAACCTCACTGCCAACGCAGTAAGAGAGGTATCTCTATCATTGAGCCCCAGAGGGTTCTCATAACCCGTGTCAATGAGGTGGAGGTCTGGGGAATTTGGACCCCAATTTCTTGGTCTTCACCTTGCCTTACAATTCACTGTGAAACAGTACATTGACTCATTTTTGCTTCCTTGACTCTGCAAATCACAAGAATTTTCTACTGAACTGCTTTTTTCCAGAGGCAGTGCGGGAGCCAGCTGGACTTTCTTGGTAATAAGAGGACCCCAAGTTGATCTGCAAGCTTTAAAACAATTCTCCCACCTTAAAGAGCGGAAAAGCATGCCCACCCCCACCCGCCCCGGCTCCCACAATTAGAATCTTGACTGCACTGCACAGGCTTTGGGACCTTAGGCTATCTGTAAAATGGGAATAATACTGACCAACCGATTTGTGACAATCACCTAAGCGAGGATTATTAAAGGGCCCAGCACCTGATAGGTTTTCGTCTTGGCTTCTTCCACCCAAGGGGTGAGAGAGTTAATGAAACTTGCTGGGAAGCGCATCACTAATTTCAGCCAGAACCTGACCCACTGAAACCTGAACCTCAGGGAAAGGAGAGGAAGTGCGAGCAGCCCTTAGGTCCCTTTCTGACGACCCCCTGCGAAAAATCGACTCGCGATCGAGGCCGCATAGTGCCTCCCCGTCGCCCCACCTCCACTCCCACCAGGGGCGGGGCCGCCGCGCTCCGCTAGCCGCTTGAGGCTTCGGGGAAAGAAAAAAAGCCAGACCGGGGGGCGCGGCTGGCCTCCTCGCGGACCTCGGGCTTCTGGGATCCAAAGACGCGCGGCGCTGTTGGCGTCTTTGAAGGCAGCCCGCCCGGGGGCGCGGCGGGCCGTGGGCGTGGCGAGCGCGCGCCGCCCTTCCTGCCGGGGCCCCCACCGCAGCCCGGCCGGGAGAGCGCGCCGGCGCGCGCGGGGCGAGCGGGAGCGCGCAGGGCGGCCGGGCCCGCGCCGCGCCGCCTGGTCCTCGCCCAGCGGCCGCCGGCTGCCCCGGCCCCTCCCTCGCCCGCGAGCTGCGCACCGCCGGCCGACTGACCCAGCCGCCCGCGCCCGCGCCCTTGTCCGTCGACCCCACGGCGGGCTCCAGGCGGCCGGCAGCATGAGCGGCGGCGGCGACGTGGTGTGCACCGGCTGGCTGAGGAAATCGCCCCCCGAGAAGAAGTTGAGGCGCTACGTGAGTGCGGGCGAGAGCGGGCACGGCCGCCGAGGGCGCGGGCGGGGGGCGGCCTGCGGGAGGGCGGAGGGCTCCGGGGGGGCCGGCGGGCGGGGCGGGCCTCGGGGCGGCTCGGGGCTGTGCGGGGTACCTGCACACCTGTCACAGGTGCGCCCTGAGGGGCGGGGCGTCCGGCCGGCCAGGTTGAGGCTCCCTCTCGGCGGGGCGGGCGCGGCGGCGGCGCCTCCCTCGTCAGCCCCCCTGCAAACTAAATCCACTATTGAAGTTTGTATTGATTGTTTTGGAGACTGAAAGAGTTGATTCCTGGGCCCGGGGACCGGAGTAATCCCGCTCGGCTTCGGCCCTCGAGCTCTGGGAGCGAGCGGGAGAGGGGGTCGTGGGCTGCAGGGCCCCGCATCCTGGCCCCACAAAGGGCGAAGCGCCTCTCACCCTTTCCCCCTTCCCTTTCTCTGCCCGCCCCTCCCGGTGGCCGCCTGCTTCCTTCCAGTCCACAGCCTCTGCATCATGGGCAGCGTCAGCGGCATGTGCAGCCCTTGTATTAAGTGACTCATTTGTTTGTCCCCCTTCTTCGCCTTTATTATGTGTATCTCTCACATGGATCCCCAACCCACCCCTCCCCAGCCCACCCCACGATAGTGACACTGCAGTTTGGTTGGCTGCAGCTGGCCCGGGTTTTGTGTTGTGCGGTCCTTGGCGTCTGGGGTCGGCAGAGATCAAGGTTCTCGGTTGCCAGGTGGTGCTAACCGACGGTGTTGATTGAAATTGCCGGGGCAGCCTCCCTTCTAAGTGAGAAGCTGGCGTTATCTTGGGGAAGGTGGTACAGCCCGGTGTGAGCGGTGAGGAGGTCTGGCTTTTCTTCCCCTTCCACCAGCAGATGCCCTGCTTGGTGGGGTCAAAGTACGAGACGGTGCCAGTTACTGAGATTTGGTTGAAAACAGCCCTGGGCTATTCGCCTGAGTTTGGAAATGGACGCAAGGTGGCCAAAAGGTGTCCCGGTTTCCCACCCTCTCCTCGTCCCTTCCTTGGAAACGTCCTTCCTTGTTCAACTAACTCGTGGTGCGGGGCTCTCTGCGATCATTCCCACAGCCTGGAAGTGAGCTGTTGCCTTCCAGCTGCAGTGCATCAAGGGAGCTCTGAATAGACCCTGCCCTCTGTCAGCTGCACCAGTGGCTTTCCACGAGGGGAGAGGCAAAAGCTTACCAGAGTTTCCTGTCTTGGCTCCCCAGATCAGAACCAAGGGACTTCTGGCCTCTGGATTGAGGAAGTGACATTCTGTTTTTCAAAGGAAGTGTTGTTGTTGGGGAGTGCAAGCCAGTGTGTATGTAAATGAAATCAGGCTCTTATTTAGATCATTTGCTGGGGTGGAAAAAAACCTAAGGACTTAGCACATGACTTTTGAAAGTAGACATAGATTTTAAATATAGTAGGGGTGAGACAATGAAGTGTTCATCTCAGTTTTAAAGCTCCTTTTCAAAGATGTCCATGTAGCCAAAGAACTGATTACTAAGAAACTTTTCTCGAAGCTTCTATCAGTTCATTCGGAAAAGTGAATTTTTATATTGGGTTAAGGAAGAGTAATTTGCTGTTCGTATTTTTACAAATATTAAACAAAATCCTTCGGTCCCCAAGAGCTTCTGAAAAACATCAATAAAAGTGTAATACCATCCCAGACAGTGGAATAAAGTATCCAATAAAAATGATTCTCAATTGTCAAATTAGAATGCTATCCAAAACAACCTTGAAACTTCTTTTTTGAAACAATTTGCAATTTGACACTGTATCTACATTGACTGAGGACTACTTCAGCTCTGTCACCCAGACTCTCTTTATGGTCCATTTCATGGGTAGTTTTGTTCCCAAGCAACTTTAACTCAAATACCCAAGTGTGGAGGCTTTAGGGTCAAGCACCTTTCCCCTCATTTGAAGTACTTGACACGCTGCAATCATAAGATGACCTCCGCCTTTTCCCATCCCCCTCGCAGCTCTAGCCCATACGACCAAACTAGCAACAGCTTTTCTTAGGCTAGAGCGTGATGTGTTCCATTGGTATGACTGGAAATCTCCCCACCTGTGGAAGTTCAGTTCCCTTAGTTGAACCTGAGCTGATTTGTTTAATCCCAAACTCTTGGGGAACAGTCTTCCCTTACATCTTCTTTTCTTTGAGGGTTTTGAGAATTTCTGTTTTAAGTTACAACTCTGCCAGCTCCCTTTGTTCATTAAAGGCCCAAGGTCATTAGGCCCAAACTAGGAAAGAGGTATTTCTTAGCTGCATTGCTAAACACACCCTTCCCCCCAGATGGCTGCTTATTCTGGTATATATAATGGACACGTAGTATTTGAGATTGAGAACTCTTCATTTTAAGAATGTATCACGCATCTGAAATAAGGGGAAAGCAGTTTTATGAAATAGGTTACAGCTGTTTAAAATTAATTTTAAAAACCTGCCTCTAATTTGTGGAGAAGGTAGGTGTCAGGGAGAAAATAACTTGAAAGAAGCTATGGCAAATGTTACCAGGATTAGCTTTAGGGAATTCTTTATCAATGTTGTTTCCAATTTATTGATTAGAAGAAAGAGTAAAAGGTCTATTCAGTATTTACTGTGTGCCCTGGAGGGATTACAGAAGGTGACTTCTGGAAAATGGTGAGTATTGCTTCTGGCGCATCATGGTAGGATTGCTTTGGGAGGCTGGCAGAAGGAACAGCCCTCCCATCATGCCACAATATGCATGTATGTGTGTGTGTGTGCGCTGCACATGTGTGAACACACGCACATGTATATGTATAAAAAGGTGAAACCGTGTCTTCTTGAGGAAAACGTGTTTTATGACATATACTGCCCTGTAATTTTCTATTATTTTCACTGGGTTAAAAGAGGGGAAAAGATTGGCAGCAGTGCTGCCCCCTAGTGGTTAATGTGGAGAAAGTTGTGTATTGATTTTAAAGAACAACTGAATTAAGAAACTGCTTGTTTTCATTTTATTTATTAAATATGCTTTTTACATTAAATATTTGTGCCCCAGGCACTGGATTGGATAGTGATAATAAAAGTTAATTCAAAAAAAAGTTAATCCACCCCTTCAGTCTTAGTGGATGACCTTGCCTTCTCCTTCACAAAGAAAATTGAAGCTATTAGGGATAGCTATCTGCACATACTGCGACAAAAATTCCCAGATTTGTGTGGTTCATTTCCTTTTTCTTCTGACTTCTTAGAGTAGATAAGGTGCCCCTTATCACTTGGCTGATTCTGTACTCTGGGCTCTGGAACATACCCTCTACTGCCCGTTCAGGTCACTCTTACCCTTTCTGCCGTGAATCTTCAACCTCTCCCTCTTACTCCTTTCTTTCGATGTTTAAACACCCTTCTTTTTAATAAAACTCTCCCTCATTGTCACACCCCTTCCTTCTCACTGTGTTTTCTCCATTTCTTTAGGGCTGAACTTCTCAGTGATTGCTAATACAGTCTCCGTTTCTCCTGCCTGCTTCTCACTGGGCTCCGTTCTGAAACCTGCTTTGCCATTTCACCAAAGCTGTCCTCAGAAAGGCACCAGTGTCAGCCAGGCGTCACTAAATTCAGAGGTGTATTTGTCATTCCTTACTTTAATTTAGTTCTTCACTGCTTGATCACAGTGGACCACTCACTCTTTCTCAAAACCCCTTCCTCTAGTCTTGAATGATACAATGTATGCTTGATTTTTCTCCTTTTTTGGTCACTTCAAGTTTTCTTTGCTAAACTGACCCTCTTTATCCAATTTTTTTTTGTTTTTTTTTGTTTTTATAATGATTTTTATTTTTTCCATTGTAGCTGATTTACAGTGTTCTGTCAATTTGCTGCTGCACAGCAAAGTGACCCAGTCCTCTTTATCCAATTCTTAAAGGTTGAAGCTCCTTTATAGATACAGTGGCTATGCTCTAGGCTCTTTGCTCCTCCATAGAGATCCCATCCATTCTCCTGGCTTCAGTTATTTGGATGCTGGTCATTACTGAGTTAAATTTCCATCTCACAGATGCGTTCTGAACTCCAGACTTGCAAATGCAGTTTTTTGCTGGGCATCTCTACTTGAATGTCTCCTGGTCAACGCAAACCCACCACACCCAGAATTAAACTCCTATTTATTCTTCTCTTCTTCATCCCATGTCTGCTCAGTAAACGATGCCACTGAACATCGTGAGAAACTTGAGAGGCGGCCTTGACGCCTTGCTAATGACCGTCCCAAGTCTGTTCTTCCACCAGAACCCATGGGCACCATCTTCTACGTATTTTTTTCTGTACACTTCTCCATCCTTGCTGACATGACTCTTGATTGTCATTTTAATAGCCATCGGTTGAGGACTTACCTGTGCCAGACACTGTGCTTAGACATTGATCTCTTAATTTAATCCTTTTAGCCCTAAGAGAAGGGAAGTGACTCGCCCGACATCACCTAGCTTTGTCCCAAAGCCTGAGCTATTTTTTTTTAATTTTTTTTTATTTCGAGGTAATTGTAGAAGCAGTCTAGTTGTAAAAATAGTAAAGAACCCGTGTATCCTTTACCCAGTTTCTGTTAATGGTAACGTCTTGCAAAACTGTAGTACCATGTGATAATCAAGGTATTGACAGTGATACAGTCAAGATATGGGACATTTCCATTAGCACATCATCCCTTATGTTGCCCTTGTATAGTCACATTCTGTGCCATCCCACACCCACCGCATCCTTAACCCACGACACTCACTAGTCTCTTCTCCATTTTTATGTATTATTATTTCAAGAGTGTTATATAAATGGATTCATACAGTACCTAACTTTGGGGGATTGGCTTTTTCTTTCAGCATAATTCTATGGAGATTTATCCATATTGTTGTA
This sequence comes from Catagonus wagneri, assembly GCA_004024745.2. Taxonomy (NCBI): domain Eukaryota; kingdom Metazoa; phylum Chordata; class Mammalia; order Artiodactyla; family Tayassuidae; genus Catagonus; species Catagonus wagneri. The sequence continues at coordinate 3,823,219 of PVHT020000037.1, forward strand.
TATATCACTAGTTCATTCTCTGTATTGCTGAGTAATATACCATGGTATGGATGTATTATAGTTCATTTGTCTAACCACCTGCTGTGGATGATGATGTTGAACATCTTTTTGATTATTTGCCATCTGTATGTCCTCTTTGGTCAAATGTCTCACTTCAAGTCTTTTGTCCATTTTCTCTTTGGGTTGTTTTATGTTTTTTTTTGTTTTTTTTTTTTTACATTTGAGTTTTAAGAGTTCTATATATGCTTAAGGTACTAGTCCTCATAAAATGTGTGGTTTGCAGATATTTTTTCAAAGCCTGAGGCTTGTCTTTTCATTTACTTAAAATCTTTTTGGAGCAAAAGGTTTTTATTTGGATGAAGGCCATTTATCAGTTTTTTCATTTTTAGGTTGTATTTTTTGGTAAAAAGTGTAAGAACTCTTTGTCTAGACCAGTTGCAGAGATTTTCTCTATTTTTTCCCCCGTATGTTTTATGGTTTTATATTTTTCACATAAGTCCATGATCTGTTTTATTTTTCATGTAAGGCGTGAGACTTAGATTGAGATTGACTCATTGATTGATTGATTATTTGGAAACGGATGCCTGATTCTTCCATCAACCATTTGTTGACAAGGCTGTGCTGCCTTCCTTTGATTGCTTTTGCATCTTTGTCATAAGTCAGTCGAGCATAATTGTGTGGCTCTGCTTCTGTGTTCTCTGTACTCTGATCCATTGTTGCATGTGTCTGTCCCTCTGCAATACCACATACTCTTAATAATTCTAGCTTTTTGATAAATCTTCAAATATGGTAGACTGATTCTTCCACTTTATTCTCGATCAGATTATTCTTAAATTTTTCTGAAAGATAAATTTGGAAAGTCACATCATTAGAAAATGTGAACAGTATTTATAAATAAAAATGATCTGTAATCCCATTAACCTTGAATTTTCCTTTAAATGTGTCTTCTAAACAAAGAATATGCCTCTAACAAACATAATTTAATTCAGTAATTTATCAAGAAGCTTTTGTGTACTCAATTTCTGGGACTGCAAAGAAGAAAAAGAAAAGACTTCCTGGAGAGATGGCCCTAACCGAAAGTAAGACAAGAGGAGAAAACTTTCCAGCCACAGAGACCACTGACAGTAGAAGGCACGTGGCAAGGACTTGCATCGTGTGTGCAGAGACTAAAAACCATTCGGTGTGGCTGGGCCATCAGCAGAATGATGAAAGTGGTGGGCTAGGAGACTGGAGAGGCAGGCGAGAGAGAACATGCGGGCTGGTAAGAACAGGGCAGGGGTGCAAATGGTCAACAGTACATGAAAAGTTGCTCAGCAACAGTAATCATTAGGGAAATGCAAATCAAAACCATAATGAGCTATCACTTCACACCTGTTAGAATGGCTGTCCTCAAAAAACAGCAGTTAACAAGTGTTGGCAAGGATGTAGAAAAAAGGAAACCTTGTACTGTTGGTGGGAATGCAGATTGGTGCAGCCACTAGGCAAACCGGTATGGAGGGCCCTCAAAAAACTAAAAACAAGACTGACGTATGACCCAGCACCTCCACTTATGAGTATATATATCCAGAGGAAGTAAAATAGGATATGGAAGAGATATCCGGGCCACAGTATTCACTGCAGCATTACTCACAATAGCTAAGATAGGAAAATAACCCATTTAGTGTGTATGTACACAATGGAATAATGGCCTATAGAGAGAAGGAAATCTCTACCATTTGCAGCTGCATGAATGGACCTTAAGGCATCATGCTAAGTGAAATAAGTCCTAAAGGAAAACAAACATTGTGTGATACCACTCGTGTGGAATCTAGAAAAGCCAGACTTGAAGAAATAGAGGGTAGAATGGTGGCTTCTAGAGGCTGGAGTTGGGGAGTTTGAAGAGATGTTAATCAAAGGGTACAAACTTCCAGTTAGAAGATGGATAACTTCTAAATAGAGATCTAATGCACAGCATTGTGATTTTAGTTTCCTGTCCTGTACACTTGAAAATTGCTAAGAGAATAGAGTTTAAAGGTTCTCATCACAAAAAAAGAATTATGTGATTGTATGGGGGTGTTAACTAATGCTACAGTGGTAGTCATATTGCGATATTTGAACTTCCCCTCCAACTTTATGCTTTCTTCTTTTCGTTTATCTACCAGTTGTCAAAAGAGTGAGTTGGTTCCTTAGTAGCCTTCAAAGTGATCAATTAAGGTATTTTTTGGTATCATTATAAGCTCACGTGTTTATACAGTTTGATGTGTTTGAACCTGTTCTGGTTGTTTCTTTCACTGATGCTCAGATTGTATTGTCTTTAGCTAGTGGGAGCCTACTCAAGTTGGCTTCTAAGTCCTTTTTTAAAAAGCTTACTAGTATTTGATAGTTCATTTGTTGTCCAGTATGAGATGTCCCAGGCTTATCTTGTGCATTTCCTGATCCATACTTGGAATTAGCCTTTTCCTCAAAGAGTTCTTTTCTTTTAGAAAAAATGGTATCTAGAAACCCACATGAGCTTTAAGGGGTGCTTATTGCTTTTGAGTTGGTCACACACACAATTTCAAATATTATCAAGATTTCATCACTTTGGCTTCATTTAGCCTTTTTACTCTTTCTTTGCTGGAATATTCTAAAGTAAACTATAGACCGTTTCATAAGTCTTATAAGCATGTGTGAATGTACCGTACCTCATATATACATTTCCACTGGTCAGATACTTGTGTTAACTTCCAGTTATTCATGGTTAGATACAATCTAGGCCCATTCTGTTTTACGGGTGGAACATCTTCTGAGAGTTTCTCCCCAGCTGATAAGCCATAGCATTTAGCTTTCATTAACTATCACTGCAGTACCCTTGGAAGATTTTCTTGGACAAGCAATCAGTATGTTTCCTTACCCTGCCTTGGAAGAACATGCCAGTTGGAGCTTGGCTGGCTTGCAAGAGCATGGGAAAGGGCTAAGTTCTACATAGAGTAGTTACAGGTGCCTTATCTTGTGCGGACTGTAGCAATGAACCTGTTTCTCTGATCTTTTGCTCCAGTTCTTTAGAGGAAAAAATGGATATAGACTAGATAGATAGGTGGTATTTTGTCTACCAACAGAGGGTACAGTGTATTGAGTTTAGTGCCCATTAGACATCTGTCTGAAGATACTGTCATAAACAGATAGTAGGAGTCTGCAGTGCACGTGGCATTGCCTTTGGAGCGCACAATCTTGTGGGGGAAGCAGCTTGACTTACAACGGCAGACGGTACGAAAGGCAAAGACCGGTGCTGTAGGAGCCCAGGAAGAAAAGGTCTAGTGTGGTCTGGGATCCCAGTGTCACAAGACCTATGTTTACATTTTGCTTGTTGGGGAATCTGCCCATTCGCCTTTCTGCACCCATTTCCTCATGCATTCTTAGCACTCAGGTCATGTGTCACCTTGTGGCAGCCTTTCCTGCCCTGTCTTCCCCATCAGAGTGAATTACAGAACCCCTTTTCCACACTCCTGGGACGTTATGCATTCGTATCACTGATTAACTGTTGGTTTATGCTGTGCTCCCCCTGGAACGGTAGCCCCTGGGCTGTATCGTGTACTTTGTTCAGCCTTGTAGCCCTGGTTCCCAAAGCACAATAAGTTATTGATTGACTAGGGCGTTATATGCCTTTGAGTTTTGAACAGATATTGCTTTAAGATTGGTAATATTTCGTCAGAGATGAAAGAGCTTGCACGGGAATTAGATAGAAAGTGTGATTTTTTTTTCCTTTTAGCAGCAGGTTTTGAAAACTTTGATAGGATAGGCTGTAAAAATTGAATTTTTGATAATACTTCAGTTTTACTCTTATAATGAAGTTATTGTAAATATAGAATATTACAAAAAAGCAAATAGCAACATTAATTCAAAAAAAAAAAAAACCTAGAGTTTGCTTCCAGGCTCAGCAGAAACAAATCTGACTAGGAACCGTGAGGATGCAGGTTTGATCCCTGGCCTCGCTCAGTGGATCAAGGATCTGGTGTTGCCATGAGCTGTGGTGTAGGTCATAGAGGCAGCTTGGATCTGGCGTGGCTGTGGCGTCAGCTACTGGCCACAGCTCTGGTTCAAACCCCAGCCTGGGAATCTCTATAGGCAGTGGGCGCGGCCCTTAAAAAAACACAAAAAACAAAAACAAAACTATAATACTCCTACCATAGCACAAGCATTGATAACGTTTTAGTGTATTTCCTGGTCTCTTTTTCTCCTGTCTGCATGTGCTCTGTACGTTTACAAAACCAGAGCGAAACTACCGTCTTTTATATGTTTTAAGTTAATACAGTATTGAAAATATTTCTTCTTGTCGCAAAGAGTCTTCTAAGACATGGCTTTTACTGGTTGCTTTGGCAGAATGATGTAACAGAGAGCTTCTCAAGCATGTGTAGTGTAAGGACACTTTAAACATTTTTACAGATTCTTTGTGTTGAATTATCTATATTGTTGTTACCCAAATGTCTATAAATAAAAACTGTGAGATATAAATGTATACCTATAGCCCTCCCACAATTATAAAACCAAAACAAATACACACATTAACTTGACCAATATCATTCACATTAACAGCAGTGGATATTTTGCTGAAACTAAATTGTGGCTTAAAATATGAATATTGCCCTTATTCCTAAGGAGCCTGTCTTTTCTGTGTCCCATTCTTTTGTTTGTTTGAACTACAGTGAAACTGATGTGTAGAGCAAACCATGTGGCTTTTAATTGGTATGACCGCATTATTTATATGCAGTCACCTCTGTCCTTGTTTCTCATTAGTTGTTAGTGTATGAAATTTAAAGAACTTAACACATCAATCAGATTATAAATGCAGATTCGGGCTAGCTTTCACTTGTAAGATAATCATTCACATGATTAAGACTATACTTATGTATTTTAAGATAACCCTTGAGATAAAAATTCAGTATTGAAAAAAAAAAACTGAAGCAGATTTATAGATTGCTGGGGATGAAATGTCATTGGGCCCCATTTGAAAAATCCCTGTATGTCTTATAATGAAGTTATTGTAAATATAGAATATTACAAAAAGGCAAATAGCAACATTAATTTAAAAAAAAAAAAAAAACCTAGAGTTTGCTTCCAGGCATGGGCTGCAAGGTTGACTCTGGGTTAGATCCTTCCCTGTGCTTTGTAATTTTGAGCAAGTTTCTTAATCTTTTAGAGTTTTCATTTCCTTTTTCGTTTGTTTGTTTTGTGTTCTTGGGTCCACACTTGCGGCATATGGAGGTTCCCAGGCTAGGGGTCAAATCAGAGCTGTAGCTGCTGGCCTACACCATAGCCACAGCAACTCCAGATCCTTAACCCACTGAGCAAGGCCAGAGCTCGAACCCCCTGCATCCTCATGGACACTAGTCAGATTCGTTCCCGCTGGGCCAAGGCAGGAACACCAAGAGTTTTCATTTCCTAATTTGTGAAGTGGAGATAATGGTAACTTTCACCGGTTAATTGAATAATTTTAACTCAGAGGAGTGCAAACATGCATGCTTTTCTTTTTCTTTTTTCCATTTTTTTTCTCTAGTCAGAAATTCCAACTGTGGAGTTCCCTTTGTGGCTCAGTGGTTCATGAATCCAACTAGGAACCATGAGGTCGCGGGTTCGATCCCTGGCCTCGCTCAGTGGGTTAAGGATCCGGCGTTGCCGTGAGCTGTGGTGTAGGTCACAGATGCCACTTGAATCCCATGTTGCTGTGGCTGTGACGTAGGCCGGCGGCTACAGCTCCGATTTGACCCCTAGCCTGGGAACCTCCATATGCTGCAGGTGCGGCCCTAGAAAAGGCAAAAATACAAAAAAAAGAAGTCCAACTGTGTTTTGTCAAAATCTCCATCTCCTCTAGGGGATCCCCTGATGAGAGCTGCTTAGGTAGAGCCCACAGCCTTCTGGTCACTCATAGTCATTGCAAGTCCACCACTGTAAACTTTCACCATTTGGATTTCCCGTCGTGCACAGCAGAAGTAAATGAGACTAGGATCCATGAGGTTGCCGGTTCAATCCCTGGCCTTGCTCAGTGGGTTAAGGATCCGGCGTTGCCGTGAGCTGTGGTGTAGGTCCCAGACATGGCTCAGAGCTGATGTTGCTGTGGCTGTGGTGTAGGCCGGCAGCTGTGGCTCTGATTGGATCCCTAGCCTGGGAACCTCCATATGCCGCGGGTGCAGCCCTAGAAAAGACAATAATAACAATGATAATAAATTCTTAAATAAGCCCAGCTTCAGTTATTGATTGTTCTCTTTACTTTATGGGGAACTAACTTTCTACTTTTAGCTATGGCTTCTGTTTGCTAATTTTGGTGCAACTGGAAAAGTCTCCTATCTATAAGTTGCTGTAGTATTAAATTTGATAATACCAGACACATTGTAAGTACTCTACCAATGGTAACTGTTAGAGTTATTACAGTGCCAAATTTTTTTGACCCTTCTGTTGAACATTTAGGTAGTTTACTGTTTTCCACAATTTTAAATAAAGCTGTGATGACTTTTATAGCAGAGACTTTTATACTTAGGACAGATTCCTATGAAAGGAATTCCTAACTGAGAGAGCAAAGTTATTTTCATGGCTTTTGTTACATCAAACCAAATTGCCTCTCAGAAAGGACAGAGTTTGGGTTTCTCTGATTCTGCTTTGATACCCAATTCTTCTTTAATAACAAACGTACCATAATCTTTGAAAACATTTGACAAGTGAAATAGTGGTTCCTTGTTTTAACGTGGATTCATTTGATTGCTACTGGTTTGAATGCATTTTCATTCGATTTTTTAACGAGTTGCTTGTTCAAATGATAGGTGTTTTTTGAAGAAATGGCGAAGACTGAGGGGCTTGGGGTGTGGGGGAAAAAGGAACTTGGAATAACCAGCAGGGAATCTCCAGCAGTGGGGAGGGAGAACAATGACCAGACCTGACCCGATGTTCCTCTTATCTAGAGGTTCCCTCCTAAGACCTTTCAACTCCGATTCTCTAGATTTCCCCTGTGCAGGCTTCTTGTTGATTTCAAGGGTTACCTTAAACGTCACTTTGTGCCGCTTCCTGGTTTCCTCCTGAAGGACATGTGTCTTCCCACGTCTTGACATCACACTCTGGACACTGCCGTGTGACTGTGTTTTTGGATCTCTCCCCTTTATTGTGGGCTCCTCAAAGGCCGCAGTTTCTCTTTTTTGACTTCTAGCATGTAGCACAAAGGCACTCAAGCAGGAGGTAAGACGATGAACAGGAACCATGCTTTCTCTCTGGTGGTTTACAGTTGATTGAGGAAAATAGACATCTGAACTTTCTGGATATACCGGAGAGCGTTCCGCTCGGCTAGAGGTTGTGGAAAGCACCGCAAGAGAGTAGGCTGGAGGGATTCATTTCATGGCAGGTAGGGCGGGATCAGAGAGGGCTCCAGAGAATATCTGACAGTGGAGCTGGGGTTTGCAGAATGAGTAAGAGTTCATCAGGCCGACGGGAGAAGAGCATTTCAAGTGATAAGAACAGCCTGGCTGAAGGTCTAAAGATACAGGCACATGAATGTTGAGGGAAGGCATATGGAACGAGGTTCAAGTGGCCTCCACTGTCCTCCCCAAGGCCCCGTCTTTATTCTATTCACCCTTGTCCCTGTGCTTTGCCTGGAATATCTCTCCCTGCTTGGACCGTATCAAGCCTCCTGCAAGGTTCCTGAGTACTTACTATATATCGTGCACCAAGGAAAGTAGGCAGAAATGGGTTCATGGGAAATCTGAATGGCATCTTGGGAATGTTAGCCCCAAACTGAAAATCTAGACAAGAGAGTGGTATCTTTCCCACATTCTTTTTGGACTGCCAAGATCCCAAATAACCGGGACCTCTTCTATCACAGCAGCTCTAGATAGTCTTAACAATCACAAAAGTATTATAATTCATTTAGCCCCCTTCCCTCGTGATAGGATAACAGTTTCTTTCAAATCAGGCTTCGACTGTCCAAGAAAATATAGCTTCACATCTTTTAATATAACCTGCTTTTCTGTCAGTTCTTGCCTCTTGTTCCAATTTCTTTTGCTTCATGATAAATTTTTGGGCCTGATAAGCCATGCCCAAAACTTAGTGGCATAAAAGAACCATTTTATTTTGCTCACAGATTCTGTGGTTCGGAAATTCAGACAGGCCATGGCATGGCAGGGACTTGTTTCTGCTTCCAAATTTCTGGGGCCTCAGCTGGGAAGACGTGAATGGCTAAGTGTCCCTCAACTGCTGGGGACCAGAACCGTGTGAAAGTGTCTTCGCTTACATAAGTGTCAGCAGGACTGGAATGACTCAGGGGCTCCACTCAGCCGGGCTCTTGACTAGGAGCGTCTACAAGTGGCCTCTGCCTGCAGCCTCGGCCTCCTCCCATGTGGCAGCATCTAATCATCTTACAGGGCATCTTAGAGCCCCTTCTTACATGGTGGCTCAGGGGCCTTAGTGGCCAACATGGAAACTTCATGGCTTTTTTTAGTGGCCTCACCTTAGAAGTCATACAGTGTCACTTTGGCCAGACTATGGAGGTCAGTGGAGTTTTAAGCACACTCAGATTCAAGGAAAGAGAAACATATAGACTCCCAACCTTTTGGTAGATGGAATGTCAGAAAATTGGTGGCCTTTTTTTCCACAACTCCAGTACCCGGGGGAGTTTGGGAGAGTCTGTATGAGGAAGGTGTGAGTGCATTGTCCATACTCTTTAAGTGCTGCCCTGTCCTTGTTGCTGACTATGAAAAAGTGAATCCTTGAGTGTCAGCTTTCTCTTCAGTAAAACTGAGAGATGGTGCTGGTCTTCCGATTGACAGTTATTACAAGTTTAGCACAGTCGTTAAATGAAAGCTTAGATGATATGCATGGAAACCAGTTTCCCATCCCGTTCTTCCTGAAGGTTTCTGACACTATTTCCAGAGGACCTGGGAAGCTTTAAAAAACCCAGATGCCAACCTGCTCCCATCTAAATAAATCAGAACCTCTGAGGGATGGGGCCCAGGGATAGGTGTTAAAAAGTTAATTCATGTGACTTTGTGCACCCCCTGATTAAAAACCTCTGCAAAAAAAAAAAAAAAAAGGGAAGACTGAAAATACAATATTGTAGTGTTCTGGAAGCAAGTCCTTTTGTGAGACTGTCTAAGGCTTTTGTTTAAGTTGGCTTGACCAAGTTAGAGCTCTCTTTATTTATAGCTTGCTGTTGTGGGCTCCAAAGTAATAGCCTTGCCAGGCCCTGTTTCTCGTCCAAACCCTTTGTAAACCAAGGGGGCAGATGCACAGTGCCTCCTTGCTTGCGTGAACGTCCTCATCAGGGTTTTCTATTAGCTGGATTTGTGGTCAGTGAGCTTTGAGCCAGTAAGTGCTATATGCTCTCTTGTCATTGCACTTGACGTGAGTGGTGTTAAATGCAAGCTGTCTGTCTAAAGCTGCCTGATCCTAAATTGATGAATCTGTGTCATGGTGGATACAAAGGGATCTATAGTTCCCCAAAGAGAACAAAATGGCATTATCTTATCCTTGCAGGGAGTTATTGTGCAATGAATGCCTAAAATGTCTGCCAGGTGCAAGGACCTGTGCCAAGCATGGTGAGGCATGAGTCGTTGAATAGGAATCATGCGAAGTGGATAGTGTTGGAAATCCCTGGGGATTTAGGTCAAAGGGGCTTCAACTTTATGTCTCAGTTTTCTATATTTTTTTTTTAGCTTTTTTAAGATATCACTAGCATACCATAAAATTTGCCATTTTAAAGTGTTCAATTAAGTGTTTTTAGTATAATTCACAAAGTTGTACAACCAGGAATTCCCACTGCAGCCCAGTGGGTTGAGAACGCGACATAGGGTCCTTGAGGATGCGGGTTCCATCCTTGGCCTCGCTCAGTGGGTTAAGGATCCAGTGTTGCCACAAGCTGTGGTGTAGCCTGCAGATGCAGCTTGGATCCGGCGTTGCTGTACCCGTGGTTTAGGCCTGTGGTTGCAGCTCCCGTTCAACCCCTGGCCCGGGAACTTCCATATGCTGCAATTGCGGTTGTAAAAAGAAAAAAGAATTTTGGGGAGTTCCCGTCGTGGCACAGAGGAAACAAATCCAACTAGTAACCATGAGGTTGCGGGTTCAATCCCCGGCAGTTGCTCAGTGGGTTAACGATCCGGCGTTGCCGTGAGCTGTGGTGTAGGTTGCAGACACGGCTCGGATCTGGTGTTCCTGTGGCTGTGGTGTAAGCCAGCAGCAACAGCACCGATTAGACACCTAGCCTGGGAGCTTCCATATGCCGCAGGTGTGGCCCTAAAAAGACAAAAAAAGAGAAAAAAGAATTAAAAAAAAAGTACAGTTGTTTCATCACTATCTAATTCCAGAACATTCTTGCCCCAAAAGAAAACTCCATACCCATGAAGCAGCTGCTCTTCGCTCCCTCCCCCCCAGAACTCACGGCAACCACCCTTGTGTTCTGTCTTAAAAATGGAATCATATACTATATGGCCTTTTATGTCCAGCTTATTTCACTGAGCGTAATCATTTCCAGGCTCATCCGTGCTCTAGCACTTATACACTTCATTCTTTTTTGTATGAATAATAATCCATTGTGTGAATATATCACATTTTGTTTAAAAGTTTAATGTGATTGTTAAAATGAATGCTTGGGTGATTTGAATGGAAACCAGTTTCCCATCCCATTCTTTCTCTAAAGGACCCAGTGGAATTATTAGGTCATATGGTAACTCTGGGTTTGGCTTTTTAAGGAGCTGCCAAATGGTTTGTCTCAATTTTTTTATAAAAAGAATATATTCATGTACTATTTTTGTAGTTATGAAAGAATTTTTAAATTCCTTTAAAAACAGACCAGAAAGTATTACAAGGAATGCGAAGAAGCACATGTATCCAATGCTAATTGTATTCTCTGGAACTCCCCAAGTTCTGTTGCTTTTTAATTTTGGATAAAGTCATGGAAGCAAGACAGTAGAGGAGCTATGTTCCTTCTTCTATCAGAGTCTCTGAAAGAAAAGATGGAGTAGAACACGGACTCCTTCATGTCCATCTCAGATGCTTCCTCCACAGCAAATGTGATCTTCCCTGTTCTGATCTCTGAGCATGTGGGTTGAAATTCTTCACTTTCAACACCATCTGCCAAGGTACTGATAGTGTATAGACCTCTCCCCTGCTAGATGACAAGGACCTAGAGAGCAAAGAAAGAAAGACTGAGTCTTGTGCTCCTGTTTATACCCCCTCGTAGAGCATATGCTCAATATATAACCACTAAATAATAATTTGAATTATATTAACATCCTTGGACTTTTCTGCTTGATAATAAGAGGAAAATTCCTTTCTGACCAAGATCTGTGGTTCACCTCTCTGTTACGTGGACTTTCTCATTCTTTTGTTTCTAACCAAAGCTTATGGTTTAAGGTAAGGTAAGAGCTGACTCTTTTTTTTGTTTTTTTAAACAAAGTGAAAGTAAGCAGGACTAGCTGTGGGAATAGGATTATTGCATCACTTATTATGAAGCTGTATTATCTAAAGCATATCCATAGCTCTGAGGGCAGGAAGTTGGTAGAGAACATTTGAGTGAAGATCAGAGAAATCATTTTCTTTTAGAATATATTGTGAATATATTGTTTATATATTATGTATATATAAAAACATATATACACACATATATAGGTATATAGAGAAAAACATATATGGATTTGCCCATTCATGTGTATGTGGGATACTGTTCTGAGCATGTCTTGTGTATTATCTCATTTAATCTTCACAGCAGCTGTGAGGTAGGCACTTCTGTTTTCTTTATTTTATGGTTAAAGAACTGAGAAATAGGGAATTTAGGAAATTTGTTTTCTCCATTAGGAAAGAAAGGAAAGAGATTTTGACCCCGGGCAATCTAGCCTCTCTCTGTAGAATAAGCACACGTTTTTATGGGATAAATCTGAGTTTCGATCCTGGCGCTACTGTTTCATAAGACTAAGGCCTTGGACAAGTTATCTCATCTCTCTGAGCCTCCTTCCTACAAGAGGTGGTGGGCAGATTGGGAGTAAAGTTCCCCACTCCACTTTAATTCCTGTAGCTACTTCTTTGTGGGTATGCCTTCACTAACGTTACACAACCCGACAGCGGGAAGATAGAGTGATGGCAGATTTCAACTCAACATTTTTTGGACTTGGGTTGTGTAACAAGTAGGCTGTTCAGCACGTCCTTTTCTGGACATGTTGACAACTTTGCTTTGTAAACTCACAGAGAGACCACTGTTACTATGGACTTGATTCTGACCCAGTGGGAAAGAGCTTGGATATAGGAACTTGGTGGGAGTTTGGGAATGTGATGCTCAATTGAGTTTGCTGTCAGTGAGGAGAGAGGTTATTGTGCCCTAGACTTCAGGAATGACCGTTTCAGGACGGGCGTATCTAAAGCTCTTAACTGAAGCTAGTACATTTAGAGAAGACGACCAGGGCATTGTGTGGGAATCATGTCAAGAAAGGAGTAGTTGACGGCTCAGAGCCCTTTCGGCGTGAGGGAAAGAAAAAGAAGGGGGTTTCTTTCATTCCATCTTTGGTCTTCCTTGCACTTCAGTGCTTCAGTCAGTGAATTCTGTATCTCATTCCTGCTTCCTATGGAAATGGTAGGATTCCCCAAAGGACATATGGCCTGTTCTGGAAGCTTGTTTCTAAAGTGAGACCCAAGTTCTGTTGAATGTATTTTTTGAAAAACATTGGTCTGGAGAATCTGAGAAGCACAAAACTTTCACTGTGAGTAGAAGAATCATGCCTTAGAACCACTAGTTTTGAACTTTTGATAACCATGAATCTTACTGGAATTCCTCGTTAATGAGTAGACACAAATAAATGTTTTCTGCTCCCAAATCTACAGGGACTTTATTAAAATTGGAGGAACTGTACTTTCCAATGCTTTGAGCTGTTAGAAAAATAGGCTTTATTATGGCTAAGGCTGAAGGCAGCTCATGACTACAACTAACTGCAGAAAGGTGGGCTGAACTGATTTCCGTTCATGGGGACTTAGCTTTGTGTGGGAGCCATGCAACACACAAAGGCTTATATGATTGCTGTTCTTGGAAGGTACGATAGGCATAAAAATATAAGTTGTTAATTGTGCTAGAAAAAAAAAAGGCATAACTCGGATCTTCCCTTTTGTGGGTCCAGGAAAACTTTGTTTAGGAGTCTGGAGGCCCCATCAGAAGAGCGCTAAGAGGTAGGCTCTTACTGAGCGCCTCTTGGATGCCTCTCACTGGGGATGTAAACGATATGTTCCTGGCCTTCAGGAGCCTGGATTAGAAGGAAATCAATCAATCAATCAATAGCTAATTGAGATCCACTGAGAAAAGTGCCGCCATACAGACAAAGTGCTGTGAGAGAACAGAGGAGGGTACAACTGCTTGAATGAGAATGAGAGAAGCCTTTAGTGAGGTGTTCAGTGCCCGAGTCTGGAAGGATCTGCGAAAGGTGGACTGGAAGGGGGCGAGAAAGGTGTTTCAGCAGAGAGAACACCTTGTGAAACTGGCACCTGACATTCTGGAATGATCGGAATGGAGCTGACAGGAGGGAGGAGTGGTGGGGTTTACAAGATAGGATGGGCCAAGTGTTAAACCCTCGTGTGTGCTTATGTGTCTGTGTGTGTGTGACATTAAGGAGTTAGAGCTTTCATTCTCCGGGGACCCTGGGAGCTGTAAAGGTGTGTGTGTGTGTCTGTGTGATTAAGGAGTTGGGGCTTTCATTCTCCGGGGACCCTGGGAGCTGTAAAGGTGTGTGTGTGTGTGTGTGTGTGATTAAGGAGTTGGGGCTTTCATTCTCCGGGGACCCTGGGAGCTGTAAAGGTGTGTGCATAGGTTTTAACGGCCTGACGTCAAGCATATGATACATCAGCCTTTGGTTCTGTGATCAGATCACTTGGGAACATTCCATACTCTGTTTCTCTGTTTTGGAGACTGTACGTAACCACATTGAAGGCTCTGAAGTGACAAGGCCCATTTGACTTGTTTACACACGGTCCAGCATGTTCAAATGTGGAACCCTTTCACTTCTTTGACCTTTAGTCACATGTGGGACATCTGATAATAGGGAAAGAAGGCAGAGGAACAAGTTTCTTGGAAAATAAGAGCACTGCTCACCAGTCTATCAGTAACGGTGGTTTGGGGGAAGAAGGGGGAGGCATTTCTTAAAAAGAGAACCCTGGTCTGAATTCAAGGAAGTCTTGTTTCTTACTCTGGCTTTGCTGTGAAGTGTGCCGTGTGCCTTTGACACTGTTTTGAAACGGCCCCCTCAAGAGAAGATGATACTGCCGGACCACAAATTAACTGGATGCCACATACAGCACTTTACATGTGTTAGCTCCTTAAATCCTTAAATCAAACCTACAGTTTGAGTCCCATTTCAGAACTAAAACTGAGGAGTTAAGAGATTAAAGAAACTCTTCACAGTTTCTTAGTAAGTTTTTAGTGAGTGAAGATTCTTTGATGAGTTGGGATAGAGCATTTTTAGTGGAAGAAACGATTTAAAGGCGTGGAGGTGAGAAAAGGTAGGATAGTTTTTATACCTAAAACACAGAGACGGGATTGTGGGTCCTGCTCTGCAGTGCCAGGTCATGGTCCGAGTGAATAGTGGTCTCGGGAAAAACCTAGGCTGTTGCCCTTTTCCCTTGCAGGCTTGGAGGAGTTACCATTTTTGGTTGCCAAACAGGTGTGTTTACAGTTTAGCGGTATCTAGATGCAGTAAGGGTATCAGAATAATTCTGTCCCCTGAACTAAGATCAGGCGTGCTTTGTGTTCTTGTGGATCACTAGTTTTCTGAAATGAGGTTAAGGTCCAGGTATTTTTCACCTGGTGTGCGTGTCTGCTAATGTTAAAAATAAAGCAGGGACGCTGGAACTGGCATTCTAAGACCAAGACTTGGACCCTGTGACCTAAAGGTTGGGACATATCCAGGCCTGCCTCCTCCATGAAGAGGCCACTGTAGTTTGCGCCTTATCAAGCACATCTAAGGGCTCTGATGTCACCTGTTTCCAGTCATGCCTAGCTGATTGTTTATCAGTGTTTCTGCTGATCTTTGTCTAAGCAGATAAACAGGGAAAGAGGGAAGAAGTCAAGACAAAAGTCCCCGCAAAAACAAGATGCACAGAAGAGTACTTTCTCTCCTGCTCCCTACCCCCAGGCTCGGTTCTTCCAAGAACAAGCTTTTCCAGAACAAGATGATTCTGTTGCCCTCTTTGCGTCCCTGGGGCATGGGTTATAATTAATTATCTGGGGACCACCTCTTTCTCCATTCGTGACATTTGGCTCTTCAGTGTCCTAGGACCCAAGGTCGTTAGACTGCACTTAGCTGCCTGACGTAGAGATAGAACATACAGGTTTATGTGGATGCCTGGGCTCCCCTGAGGCCCTGACAAGAAACGTTCTTCAGCAGCAACCGATGAGAGCTAGCATACGGATATTTGTGTTTCAAAAAGCTAGGAGTTACCTTGTGGCACAGCAAGTTAGGGATCTGGCATTGTCACTGTGGCAGCTCAGGTTCAGTCCCTGGCCTGAGAACTTCCAAATGCCATGGGTATGGCCAAAAACAAAACAAAACAAACACAACCAAAAGGCTAGACAAGAAATAGGGAGTTCCCATCGTGGCGCAGTGGAAATGAATCCAACTAGGAACCATGATGTTGTGGGTTCCATCCCTGGCCTCACTCTGTGCTTAAGGATCTGGCGTTGCCTTGAGCTGTGGTGTAGATTGCAGACACGGCTCGGATCCTGCGTTGCTGTAGATCCAATTGGACCCCTAGCCTGGGAACCTCCATATGCCATGGGTGTAGCCCTAAAAAGAAAAAAAACGAAGGCTAAACAAAAAAAGGGCTAGGCAAGAAACCTTGGCTTCACTGGTCAAAACCAAGCCCAGAGACACGGTGGTCCTGATCTGAGGTCCCAAGCACGTAGCATTTCTCTCCCAGTTGCATTCCTCAGCAGAAGCTCTCAGAAACCTACATGCATCATCTGTTTATAGCAGGTGCTTTTCTAGGAAGGTAGAGGCTATTCTTGGACAGATGATTATGTTCAGCTTAACTTGATGTCATGTGTGGTTGTGGCTACAAGCCCGGGTTTTGGAGTCAGACCCACCCGGTTTGAATTCTGGCTCTCTGACTAATAGCTGTGTACCATTGTATTAAGAAATTATGTAATATAATCCCAGACTCTGACATTTAGTAAGCAGTCAAAGAAACTACTTGATATGGCTTGCACTGCTTCCCAAACTCAATCTCATACCGCACTGCCCGTCGTTCACTGCCCGTCGTTCACTGCCATTCAAACCTCTCCACTTTTCTTTGAAGGACACGAGTTTTCCCCACTTCAGGACTTAGTTAGCATTTGCTTTTCCCTCTGCCTGGAATATCTCACTCTCCACCCCTTCCACACCTCTGGCTCCTTCTCATCCTGGTGTCAGCCAGTGTCTTCAAGGAACAGGGCCAGCCAGTTAAGAGCATGGACTCTGGATTCAAATCCTGGCTGTAATGCCTTCAGGCTCCATCACCCGGGGCAAGTTACTTGTCTATAATCCAATTTCTTAAACCGAAGAAACTGAATGGAGCCATAATATCTACTAGGTTGTTTAGTTTGTTTGTTTTTGCTTTTTAGGGCTTTACCCGTGGCATATGGAGATTCCCACGCTAGGGGTCGAATCAGAGCTGTAGCTGCTGGCCTATACCACAGCCACAGCAAGGCCGATCCAAGCTGGTCTGCAGCCTACACCTTAACCCACTGAGCGAGGCCAGGGATTGAACCTGCAACCTCATGGTTTGTGGTCGGATTCATTTCCGCTGCACCACAGCGGGAACTCCAATTAGGTTGTTGTGAGGATGAAGTGAAGCACCTAGTGCTTGGCTTGTGATCACGCTCTGTAGAGGTGCCTGCTGTTGTAAAACGTCATTACCTCAGAGGGACCTTCCTTGATCAGTTTATCTAGAGTTCCCTATAGACCACTATAATTCTTTATTGTGATTTCTGACGTATTTGGGTACATATTTGCCCTCTTATTTTTTGTCCAGTGTTCTTCCACCACCTTTCCATTGGATTCCTCTGGTTTCCTTCCTTTTTATTCTTCCCATGGTTTGGAATTCACACGTTCTATTTCTGTTATTTTAACGATTTTCCTTGCATTTTTAAATACATGATCCTTAAAGTTTAAAGTAGAACATCTCTCTCCTTAGAATTCAAGATACTTAGAAATTTCTGCTTTAATTCCACTTGCTCCCTTCATTTTTATCTTTACTGTTTAATCTTTTGTCTCCATGCCCTAAATTAGCTGCCATTACTGTTTTACACTGTTAGTGCCTTAGATAACCCCATCTAGTGATTTCTTCCACTGTATATGAATACGTGTTGGTTAGAAGGATAAATGACCCTAGTAGTAAAAGGTAAGAGTATATAAATCAGGAAGTATATCTTCACAAAACGTCTGTAATGCCGCTAATGAAGGCATCTGACGGTCACTGGTTACTTAAGTGCTGTCTTATATCTGATGATATTAAATTAATTCAGTAGATAGTTGTATCCCCACTGTGTTTTAGCTTCCATAGGAGGTACTAGTGATACAGCAGAGTAAAAGAAGTCCCCTGCCTTTGAAGAAGCTTGTATTTTATACATGAATAATTAAAACTAGTACTTATTCAGGAAAACATATCCAGTATGTCAGACAAGGTGTCTGACAACAGTGCATACATTCGCCAGGGGGAAGGGGTGAGTGAGCCGTGAAGGCCAAAGTAAACCACAGAAGTGGAGCAAGAAATGTGTGGTGTGGGGGGGCTGCCAGTTTAAGTAAGAGAGAGAAGACTTCTGTCTGAGGAATTGACATTTGAGCAAAAACAAAAAGGTAAGCGAAGAAAGCATGCAGTTTTCTGGAACAGGAATTTCAGGAAGAAGGAACTACAAGGGCAGAGGACCATTTGGATGGCTTCAGTATAAGATATGACACCATAAAACTCCTAGAAGGGAACATAACACAAATTGTACCAGTGTTTTCCTTAGGTCAGTCCCCCAAGGCAATAGAAATAAAAGCAAAAATAAACAAATGGGACCTAATCCAATTTACAAGCTTTTGCACAGCAAAGGAGACCATAAACGAAAGGAAAAGATCATTCTCTGGTGACTCAGCAGGTTAAGAATCCAGTGTTGTCACTGCAGCAGCTCAGGTCCCTTCTGTGGCACAGTTTTGATCCCTGGCCCAGGAACTTCCACATGCCATTGGAAGTGCCAAAAAAAACCCCAAAAAACAGTACAGCAGAAATTAGGACAACATTTTAAATCAATTATATTTCTATATATTTATACACACACACACACACACACGCACACACACACATACAATATGTATATTATGCCCCCCCCATATATATATGAGTTCCTCTTGTGGCTCAGTGGGTTAAGAACCTAACATAGTGTCCATGATGATGTGTGTTCTATCCCTGGCCTTGCTCAGTGGGTTAAGGATCCAGCAAGCTGTGGCATAAGTCTCAGATGCAGCTTAGATCTGGAGTTGCTGTGGCTGTGGCATAGGTCAGCAGCTGCAGCTCCAATTTAAACCTGAGCCCAGGGACTTTCATAGGCCACAGGTGTAGTCATATATATATATATATATATATATATATATATATATATATATAATACATATTATATATGTATATCAGACAGCATACACTACTGGGAGAAAATACTTGCAAACTATGTGACCAACAAGGGATTAATTTCCAGAATATACAAATGGCTCATACAACTCAATAACAGATAGACAGACAGACAGACAGACACACACACACACACACACACACACACACACATATATTACCAGAATGATGGCCAACTTTTATCAGAAACATGGATGCCTGAAGATAATATAATGACATTTTTACAATCCCGAACCAGAAAGCTACATCCTAGACTATCCAGTGAAATTTTCTTTATATATAAAGGCAAAATAAAGACAGTATCAGATTTAAAACTTGACAAAAAAATTTGTCACCAGATGACTCACAATAAAGAAATACTAAAATAATTTAGCCTATAGGAAATGGATACTAGATGAAAATTTAATTCTTTAGGAAGGGAGGAAGGGTAGGCATAGGAAATGATAAATATATGACTAAATCTAAAAAAAATTATCTTTCTTTTTTGTCAGATTTTTTAAGTAAATTGAAATTTTTAAACCAAAAATAATAGCAATGTATTATTAGGTTTATAGCATGTATAGAAGTAAACTGACAGCAAATATGTATATCATATATATGATATGGTTTGAGTGCCTCATATATATAATGACATATCCATATGATAGCACAAAGATGGAGTGGGGTGTAAGTGGAATTTGAAGGTTCTTGCATAATACTTTAAGTTATATAATATTAATTCAAGATATGTTGTGATGAAGTCAGGGTGTATATTATAATCTCCAAAACAAGCACTAAAGCAAGGCGGAAGAGCAAGGGAGTAAGGGAGAAGGGGAAAAAAGGTAAGCAAACAACAACTTTATTGACTAAAAGAAGACAAAAAGAAACAGATTTAAAAAATGGCTACCTAAATCCAATTATGTCAATATATATAGTGAATGTAAATTAACTAAACACTAATGACAGAGATTGTAACATTGGATAAAAATGCAAGGCTCAACTATAGTTGTATCCCATAAAATTTTTAAAAAGACTTATTTAAGAATGTATATAGCAGCTTTATTTTTAATTGCCAAGAACTAGAAACACCCAAATGGGCAATGTGTTCCACAACTGCAGAATTCATATTCTTTTCAGATACTCAAGTAATGCATTTTCAGGCAGTACAGGTAAATTGCAGCTAAACTGTATTTAATCATCTCTTCAGACTAATGAGGTAGATTGTGGCACCTTCATTTTTATAAATTGGGAAATGAGGCTTAGAGAAGATTGGTCTCATTCAAAAAGGCAGTCATGACAAGAGATGGGACATCTCTCACCATGAAGGTAAACAGTGAACATCTGTTCAACTTTAAAGCCCAGGTTCTTCTTACTGAAGAGCTAAAGTGGGTCAAAGTGTTGGATCTAGAAGCCATGTCTCCTGAATCCCAGTCAGGATCTAGAAATCTATGTTGTCTTCTTATTACATTATAACAGAAATTTCTATAAAACAACTACAACAAAACCATTTGTTCACACCCAGACACCTATGGTCAATTAATCTTTTGACAAAGGAGGCAAAACTATAAAATGGAAAAAAGACAGTCTCTTCAAAAATTGGTGCTGGGAAAAGTGTACAGCTGCATGTAAATCAGTGATACTAGAGCACACCCTCACACCAAGCACAAAAATAAACTCAAAATGCTTTAAAGACTTAAATATGACACCATAAAACTCCTAGAAGAGAATATAAGCAAAATATTCTGACATCAACAAATTTACTTAGGTCAGTCTCCCAAAACAATAGAAAAAAACAAAAATAAACCAGTGGGACCTAATCAAACTTTTTTGCACGGCAAAGGAAACCATGAGAAAAAAAAAAAAGAAGTCAACTTAGGGAATGGGAGAAAATGTTTTTAAACAATGCAGTCAGCAAGGGCTTAATCTCCAAAGTATACAAACAACTCATACAACTCAACATCAAAAAACAAACAACCGAATTGAAAAATGGGCTGAAGACCTGAGTAGACATTTCTTCAAAGAAGACATACAGATGGCCAACGGGCACATGAAAAAATGCTCAACATCACTAATTGTTAGAGAAATGCAAACCAAAACTACAGCGAGGTACCACTTCACACTAGTCAAATGGCTGTCACTTCTAAGCCTACAGATAAGAAATGCTGGAGAGGGTGTGGAAAAAGGGAACCTTCCTACACTGCTGGGAATGTAAATTGGTACAACCACTATGGAGAGCAATACGTATGGAGGTACCTCAGAAAACTAAATATAGAGCTACCATGTAATCCTGCAGTCCCACTCCTTGGCACATATCTGGGCAGAACTTTCATTGAAAAAGATACATGCACCCGTATGTTCATTGCAGAACTATCTGCAATAGCCAAGACATGGAAACAAACTCAATTCCAATGATGGGTAAATGGATTAAGATGTGGTATATATACACAATGGAATACTACTAAGCCATAAAAAAGAACAAAATAATGTCATTTACAGCAACATAGATGGAACTGGAGACTCTCATACTAAGTCAAGTAAGTCAGAAGGAGAAAGACAAATACCATATGTTATCACGTATCTGGAATCTAATATACAGCACAAATGAACCTATCTACAGAAAAGAAACAAACTCATGAACGTGGAGAACAGACTTGTGGTTGCCAAGGGGGAGGGAGAGGGAGTGGGATGGACTGGGAGTTTGGGGTTAGTAGATGCAAACTACGGATTTGGAGTGGATAAGCAATGAGATCCTACTGTATAACACAGGTTTGTGATGGAGCATGATGGAGGATAATGGTGAGAAAAAGAATGTATATATGTACAACTAGTTCACTTTGCTGTATAGCCGAAATTGACAGAACATTGCAAATCAACTGTAATTAAAAAATTTTAATAAAGTAAAAAATAAAGTTTTTGCTCACTGTTGTCAGTCCAACCAATGGGAAATTTGGTTTATTGGTCAAGTGGGTAATGAAACCCTTTCATAAAGGAAACTTGCCTTTCTTATTTTCCCAATTTTTCAGGTTTATGCTTACTAAGAAGGAAGCCAAAGCAAGGAGACAGCTGAGGACATTTTAATTGAATCAAATGGGACATGGCTTTTAATCAGGTTTTAGTGTTATAGTTTCTGGAAAGTACCTTGAGATCTCTTAATAATCATACCAAATCAGCATTTCAATTTGGTGCTCGGCGAGTGTTTAGAGAGTCACTGATAAACTAACTAGCTTCCCTGTGGAGGAGAGCTGCAGCCTCTGGAGGAAAACGTTGCTAAATTAGACTGAAGTATAAGATCACAATAGAAAGCAGTGTTAGCAGGAGGGCTTATCGATCAGATAGATGGTTCAGAGATCTAGGTAATCTTAAAAACTTATTTATTCTAATGTTCCTTTGGAGTATGTAGTGAACATGTGCTGATTGCTTCCCCTAAATCCATTTCGCCCTGTCTCCATCCTAGCAGCGCCTTAATACCTAGTAAGACATCTGTGTGGCTCTGGGGGATGATGGCTGCATCCACCCTTAAGGTCTGGCTACTCGGCAAGTCCCACCCCCAGCCAGCATGGTTATTTGGGATTGGGCCTGCTAACCCAACAGGGGCAGTCTGAGTAAACTCTAGTTGGTGTCGTGTCGGGTGTGACGTGCTTCCAGGAAGTCACTGTCAATCCTGTGCTCTGACCCCGGGCTTCTAAAGGGGTTCACGCCGTTGTAGATACGGAACTGGAGTGAAGAGGGTGAAAGAGCCAGTGCCTCCCTGCCAGGGCTGCTCTGAGGTTTGAATGGGATTTCATGAAGCACCTTGTGAATAGTCTGGCATAAAATAGAAATTCGTATTTTAAGGACTTTTTGAATTAGCAGTGACAGAAACTACCTCAGACAAAAGCGAAGAGCTAGAAATGTGTTGGATGTGTACTAAGGAAGCTCAGAAAACAGAGAGAAATATTCTAGATACCTGGGCAGCTTTGGGGGCTTTGGACACCATAGTCGTATTTCAGGGCCCCCAGGGCTCTCCTTGTGTCTCATCTCTGCGTGTCTGTGGTTGGATTTCTGCTGTCTAGGTAGTAGGAAAGAAGGTCACCCACAGCCTCCGGCCCTCCCGTCTCTGTGACCCAGGAGGCAAGGTCCCTACTCCAAACTGAAAAGTCTTGGGGAAGGATGCTGACAGCTTGGGTCATAGTCCCACACCAGGGATTGGAGGACTTGGTCGGTCAGACCAGGGCCACACGAGCTCTGCCGGACCCTCCCCCTGGTAGATGGGGTGGGGGGCGAGTGGCGGCCCCACCCAGAGTCATGTTGGTGTTGAAGAACAATTTCCCTCAAATGATGCTGAATAGTAAAACAGGTGTCCATAATTATTTGGTATTGCACTCCTTCCTAAACAGATTTATTCTCCTGCTCTCTCTAACTGGGATGGGGAGCAGGAAATGAGAAGGTAGGAGGGAAGGTGACGTGAATTTTACTGTATGCTTACTACATAAGTACCTTGTGCATGGATTAGCCTATTGCCTCTCATTGAATCTTTACTGTGATAGGGCAAAGTAGATACAATTGCCATTTCAGCCAGAAATAAGCTTAGGCTAAGAAATTAGCCCAGGACTACCACACATCCCAGTGATGGAACCAGGAGCTAAAGCTGGGTCCTCTTATCTCCAAAGTGTACCACGCTCCCCAGAATGAAGTCAGCTTCACTTTCCTGGTCACCACGCCAATCTCCCTTCCTCCTCTGGTCACTCCCACCATCTCTTCCCATCAGGAGCCTGGATTAGAACTTGGAACCTAGGTTCTTCCAGACCTGTAAGGACATTCTTGTCTCACCCCATCATAGACAAAGGATGTATTCTCCCCTAATAGAAACGCTTGAGTGTTGACCAAAAACTAAAGAACACATTTCTGAACACAGCCTTTTACTTATGTAGTGAAAAAGTGGCAGCAAGAACTGGATGACCAGTGTTTGAATCCTACTAACTACCAGCTAACCAGCAACGTATTCTGTGCTTCGACTCATTCACATATAAAGTGAAACTAATGATAGAACCTAGTTCGTTTGTCGCGAGGATGAAATGGGCTAACATACAAAGCACTTAGAACAGAGTACACACCAAGTACTCTATCAGTGTTAGCTCTCTCTGTTAAGATGGATTGCTCGTTATTAGTGGACTCTCCTGGCTAATGCCAAAACGGGCAGACTTTTCACTTAAGGAATCTTCATTTTGCTACTTGAGTTCACATTTGGATTATATGCTTTAGCTCTCAAAGAAGCAAACCCGTCTTAGTATTATTATCTAAGGCACAAGTAAACTACTTCTAGGGAGGACAGTTCTGAGGGGGAAACGGTTTCCCTGACCGGTCCTGTTCACACACCCTCTATTAACGTTTCCTCTATAGGTCCCTTTATCCTACCGATCTTGTAAACGCACGAGTTTACATGAGCTTCCCTCTGTCAGATCTGTCAGACTGTGGGAAACGCGTGAGTCTGGAGCACCCCAGAGTTACTTCCTGCAAGGTGCTGAAGGTGATTTAGCAGAGGGGACGTACAAAAAGTGGGAGGGTCTGAGCGTATGTGGTCGGAGAGCCTGTGCATGTGGCTTCTGAATGGAACACACTTTCCTGAGTGAAGAGCTAGGAGAACATGGCAGCGTTTCAGGGTTGCACAGCCCCCAGAGAGAATCTAAAGAGCGCTGTGGGTGACGCATCAATCACTAAGTCAGAGAGGGAGTGGGAAGGTCGAGGCACTCAGTAGCTGTGTAAGCTTCATAGGTTCTGCTCCCCCCTCTCCAGCGCAGATAAGCACCCAATTCTAGGATTGGATCTGAAACTCATCAGTAATTCCTAAATCTGAAGACCTTGCCTCTCCACCAGTGGCCACATTTGAAACGATACACCGTATGTCATCAAGCTATTTAGGGGTACTGGTGTGCTTATGTATCTGTCTAACTTTACCATATATTTCCAGTCTAACAGTGAAATGCCTTTTCCATATGAAGCGTTTTACAACAAAAACATCCCCCACGTCTGTGAGACTGAAAAGACATTTTATACAGAAGCTGAGCCTTGAATTTTTCAAACTGTATCTGGATGGAAAGACAAATGTCAAATTATTCCAAAAGCAAAATGGATACTTGTAGCCTTTGACTTCAAAAGGCCAGTATGAAGGATGAGAATATTCTGTAATAGTATTTTAATTCAAATACTGACTATTGGTTAACATGTGGCTCTGGTCTTCCCTTTGTTGCACCTGGCCCTGGGGGTGAAACAGAGTTTTCATTCCATGCTGCAATTAAAACAACATCTGAATAGATTTGATCTGTTCTTGACTGGAGATCCAGCTTAGCAACTGCATTCTGGCGTTTGCTCCCTCCCCCCACCCTCTGCATGTTGGATGCAGAGAATCAATAAAATGTTCTTTCTTAGTTCTTAGCTCCCTGATGTGTCTACCCACCCACTCAGAGGCAGTGATGGGTCTCACCTTCGTACTTCTGAGGAACTGTGTGTCCCTTGCATTATGGCACTTAGCACACTGTGTTGCCGTTGCATGCCATCTCTAACCCCAGTAGAATATTCAGACCTGGAAGATAGGAATATTCTTATTCTTCCTGGTGTTTTTAGCCTTCAGCGTAATGCCTGGCAGATAATAGGCATTCAGCGACTATTTGAATGATCATCGTTTTATACACTAAGAAATGGATTGGTGAGGTATAATGACCGACATACCGGGTCAGTGGCAGACCAGGGACTAGAACCTAGGACTTCATGTCTCCCCCCCAGCCCCCTAGGTCTTTCGTTATCATAGGTGTTGACATGGACAGTAAGGTCCTACACGGACATCATTTTGTAATGAGTTCAAGAGTTCCCGTCGTGGCACAGCGGAAATGAATCCGACTAGGAACCATGAGGTTGCCGGTTCGATCCCTGGCCTTGCTCAGTGGGTTAAGGATCTAATGTTGCCATGAGCTGTGATACAAGTCACAGATGCAGCTCAGATCCTGTGTTGCTGTGGCATAGGAGGGCAGCTGTAGCTCCAATTCGACCCCTAGCCAGATGCCACAGGTGCAGCCCTAAAAAGAAAAAAAAAATATAAATACATAGTTCAGAAATGGCACAACACCCAAATCTATGATTGTTTGCATTGTAGACCCCTGGTCTTCAAAATTTTGTTTTTCTTTGAGAGTTGATGAGGTCATGAGATCGGAGAGACACCTACAGGAGTCAAATGTATGCAGTATCTTCATTGAGGAAGTTGGTATTTTTGGACTGTGAAACCAAATTGGGATCAACTTTTTAAGTCACTTGTGACTAAAATTCGTCTGTTTATTGTGTGTTATAACTTCAGTTAAGCTTTGTGATATATCAAATCTTTGCCAGGGGATCTTATGGAAGACAAACTGGGACTGGGATGTTTAACTTAACAAAAGCAGTCCTTCACCAAGCCTTGTGGATACCAACTGTGTCAGACACAGTGCTGGGTGTAGCCACCAAGAAGCTGAAAAACCTTGCCTCGGGGGAGCTGTTGAATCTGCTACTCTCCTTAGGTTGAGCTGTAGTCACCCCTCAGTATCCTCAGATGAATAAAACCCGGATACAGAAAGCCAGCTGTATTCATTGTACTCTGCTGTTTAAGGAAATTGAGTATCCTTGGATTTTGTCATTTGCCAGGGGTTCTGGAACTAATCTCCCGTGGATCCAGAGGGACAGCTGTATTGCACAACATAGTAAATCTGTTATACAAATAAGTGTGGGGGTTCCTGTCGTGGCTCGGTGGTTAACAAATCCGACTAAGAACCATAAGGTTGCAGGTTCGATCCCTGGCCTTGCTGAGTGGGTTAAGGATCCGGCGTTGCCACGAGCTGTGGTGTAGGTCGCAGATGTGGCTCGGATCCTGCGTTGCTGTGGCTGTGGCGGCTACAGCTCCGATTAGACTCCTAGCCTGGGAACCTCCATATGCCGCAAGTGTGGCCCTAGAAAAGGCAAACAGCCAAAAAGAAAAAGAAAAGAAAGAAAGAAAGGTGGATAATTTGACAACAAAGGAGCTGGGGGCGGGGGCGGTGTTCCCATTGTGGCTCAGCCAGTTAAGAACCTGACTAGTAGCCGTGAGTATTCAGGTTTGATCCCTGGCCTCACTGAGTGGGTTAAGGATCAGCATTGCCATGAGCTGTGGAGTGGGTCGCAGATGCAGCTCTGATCTAACAGCTCTGATTCAACCCAGGGAACTTCCATATGCCACTAGTGCAGCCATAAAAAGAACAAAAAGTGAAAAAAAACGGGAGCTGGGATAGAGAGGTTCTGGTTAATATAACAATGATAAGAGCCACATTAATTTGGTACTATGCCAAGCATAGTATTCTAAGCAGTTTACATGTATTACCTAAGTATGTATGTGTATGTATATCTGTGTGTATGTATATATTTATATTTTTTTTGGGGGGGGCGCATCTGTGGCATATGAAAATTCCCGGGCTAGGGGTTGAATCAGAGCTGCAGCTGCTGGCCTATGCCACAGCCAGAGAAACTTGGGATCCCAGCTGTGTCTGCAACCTACACCACAGCTCATGGCAGTGCTGGATCGTTAACCCAATAAGCAAGGCCAGGGATCAGACCTGCATCCTCATGGATACTAGTCAGGTTCATTTCTGCTAAGTCACAACAGGAACTCCTATTTGTTTATTTTTATTTATTTGTTTTTCGGTTGCACCAGCGGCATATGGAAATTCCCTGAGCCCGGGTTTGAGCCCACACTACAGCAGTGACAACACTGAATTCTTAACCATTAGGCCACCAGGGAACTCCTTAAGTATTTGTTTATGTGTTTGCAAGTTTTCCTTGTCTTCGGCCCTTTCAATATATATTAAAGGATTTTTATCTCTACTTTTAGGACTTTGACTTTTTTTGTTTTATGATTTGGACTCCCTAATTTGATTAAAGAGAATCAGTATGACCGCCTGGCAGCTTTTAGTCTCTGTGTGACAAAGAAAAGTTCTTCCCATCAGTATTAACTCCCTGGCCCCGACTTTCTCCCTGGTTTCTGGAGGACAGATTCCTATTTTCTGGGTCTTCTCCCAGGACTCTGCTTTGTTCTAATAGGCAGACTGGAGTGTGAATGTAAAAATCAGGAAGCCACTCTAAATCTCCATAGAAAAGAACTGAAAGATAAAGAGGAAAGGAGGGAGTACCAATTTAAAACTGGGTTTTGATGATTGAGGTAGGTAGATTGGTGAGTGAGAGAACCTGAGCAATTGCAGCAGTTGCTGAGAAGATTAAAAGTGTGGGCTGTACCCATTGAGAAATGCAAGTAAAGACTGGATTTTTTTTTTTAACCTTTGAATGCTGGAATGCCTTTGAATTCCATTCTGCCCAAGATTAAGGCACTTAGATTGTGAAGATTTACTCAGGTTACACATATCACATCTCTCCACTGTAGCTGGCTTTTTGTCCCTTTCCTCGCTTAATAGTTTTTCTCTTTAGGCAAGTATCCGAAAAACGAGGAATTCTTACATTCTTCTTCAGAGTTTTTTTTATGTAAAGGAGTAGGGTGGGCCTAGGGAATGACACAGTTTAAGGACACAGTGTTGAACCTTTCCTGGCTGGTGAGATTTATTTGAAACACTGTTACCGTATTGTCAAGACTCCACATCTTTCTTACGGCCTTTGTGGTTGCAGCTGCAGAGCACATCTGTCCAGGAGTCGCGGGAGCTCTTACTCTCTCAGCGCCTCCAGTGGGTGTCCCCCCGCAGGTCTAAAGCAACAGCAGGAAGGTAGGCGCTGAGGGAGAGCAGCTAGTGTGAAAGCACTTTGTCAGCCTACAAAGGATGGGATTTGGTACAAAGCTTGGCCCAGTGCTGACATTTAGTACAAGTATGTGTAGTACAAGTATGTTGAATGAAAAGAAGAGGGAAATAGCAGATTCCTGTTACTCAAACCAAAAGCCTCTTCTTTTCCACTCCATCAGCACCAAAAATATATTTTTTTAAACTAATGACCACAACAAACAAACCAACCAGCTATTCTGTTACAACTTGGGACATTTGCCAAAGAGTCTCCAGATACTTCTACCTGGTGAGTTTCCTATGTCTCTCCAGGTGTCTGTTGCCTGCGTTCTGGACCACCATTAAGTACGTTAGAACTGTTTGGTCGCTAGTAAGAGGAACCCGGCTATAGCAGCTTAAACATACCACGGTTATTCTGCCCCAGAGAGGAAGCTCTGAGATGAGAATCCAGCCTGGGCATAATGGATCTATGGGGTCTGAAGAGACCTAGGCTTCTTCTGACCTTGGCGCTGGTGACTTTCATTCTTAACCAGCTGGGAAAGCCCTTCCCTTTCGGCTGCTACTTTGAATGCAGAAATAACAGCGATGCTCCAGAGGTCATCTTGTACCCGACAGGTCAGAGCACAGAGAGAACTGCTGCTAAATCTGCTGTCTTGCTGCTGTGTATACCGTCTCTAACAACAACACTAACAGTTAAGGTAGTCGGTGTCCTGGAAGATCCCAATAGGATTTCAGAGTAGTTTCTCTTTCCTAGAAAGGAAAGCAGGCCAAGTATCCTCTCTGACTCTTAAGTTATCAGAAAAGAAGGAAAGGAGTGGAAGGATACAGTTGGCAGGGCTCTTTTCCTTCTCTTGGAGCCTCCTGAGAGGGGTGTTGGTCCTTCAGATGAGTAAGGGGACCTTCTAGGTTAGGAAAGAAATTGTGTCATCAGTACAGCTGCATAAACCACACTCTCTCCTGCAGAAAAGTACCCTTAGAGATTAGGAAAAGGATAAGGCCTTTTAGGAGCTTATGGGACTCTCGAGCCTTGGTCAGGACAAGAGTGTAGGGTGGTAAAGAGTGCCCAGAAGCATAGATGAAAAGCCATGCCAGGCATAGTTTGTATTATTTAATTTCAGTCCTTACAGGGACCCTGTTTAAGTACAGTAGGATCCTCATTTCATGTTTAAGGGAACCAAAGAGGCTCTGTCACCCCAGTAGTCACCCTTGTAGGGATGGAACTGGGATTTGAAGGCAGACCTGCCTAACTTCAAAGGCTTTGAATTTTTTCTTTTCTACCTTTCTAGCCAGAACGGATGTCAGACTATGTTTAGGAAGTCTCATGGGTCCTTTAAGTGACTTCACTAATAATCGCAGGAAAAGTTGTCTCCCTCAGGAATTGGTGTTTGGAGTTCTGCTTCATTCGGCAAACATGTGCTCGACCCCAGATGTGAGCACAGCTGTGCTAGGCACCAAAAGGGGACACCAGAGCATCAAATAATAACCCTCTTCCTAAGGAGCTCCCAGTGCAGTGAGTAATCATAACTATAAATAATGCTAAGCGGAGTGCGCTTAGTGGTATAATCTGAGGTCTGCTAGAGGAGAGGAGCGGAGAGGGATCGAATGCGGGAAGAAGGAGAGTCAGCCTCACTTATGTAAGAGGCGGAGCCGTGTCTGTCAGAGCCCGACATCTGTTTTAGCCACCTGAGCTCACTTAATCTGCACAGTAACCGTGTAATATCCTGATTATATGGATGAGTGACCCACCCAGAGTTTCCCAGCAAGTACTAGATGAATAGGATTTTTCTGGCTCCCAGTCCTTGCCCTTTCCGTTAGGCCGCTGAGTATAGATGAAGTTCAGTTTCTTCTAATGTTTAAGAAACAAATAGGGAGTTCCCATTGTGGCTCAGCAGAGACAAATCCGACTAGTATCCATGAGCATGCAGCTTTGATCCCTGGCCTCACTCAGTGGGTCGGGGATCTGGCGTTGCCCTGAGCTGTGGTGTAGGTTGCAAACACAGCTTGGATCCCAAGTTGCTGTGGCTGTGGTGTTGGCTGGCAGCCGTAGCTCCGATTTGACCCCTAGCCTGGGAACCGCCACGTACCGCAGGTGCGGCCCTGAAAATTAAAAAAAAAAAAAAAAGAAGAAAAAGAAAATAGTGTATACTTGGTGCAAGTCCCATCCTATATTTATAAATTATATGTATGTTTGGGACTCACACAAATTCTCTCAGTTCTGCCTGCCGCCCCAGCCTAGTCTGCTTGATCAATGGCAAGTCTCAGGTACTGGGGCTTTTTCCCCCTTTCCTAATGTTCTTGGATGTCTCGGCCTCTCGGAGAGGGCTGGGTCCTGCACGACTGTTTTGTGCCCACTGTAGAGAGACATGACAGCTCAGAGGCCTAAGCTCCATCTGACCAGATCCAGGAAGGTTCTGGCTCCTCCTACCCTATTCAGAAGTAGTGTGTGTTTTCCCAGGGCCTGTCCAGAGGGGTTGGGGGGACGGTGACAACACAGCCTGGTTCTGGAGAGGTGGCAACAGTGAACACCTTTGCTGGGAATGCGGGAAGAAGGGGAGTCAGCCTCACTTATGTAAGAGGCGGAGCTGGGAAGGGGAAGGAGCCAGCGGATAAATCGCTTGCTGTCTGCCCTTCCCCGCCCATCTCCCCCGCCCCATTGCTGTCACACACAGTAGTTCTCTGTGGTCCAGCCCGAACCGTTCTGAATGATCGTGCAGCTAGCTGTGATTTCATGTTCAACTGTAGCCAGCTGGTTAATGCAGTCTTGTGTTTGCTTTCCTTCTTACCCTGCCTAACTAGTCTTTTTCTCTTCTCTCTGCTCTGATGTTTCAACACCTGTTAGAATAGATGAATTTGGTTCCAAATTCAGTTTTCTGAGGAACCTGGGCAGCGTAGTATTTAATGAAAAATAAATCTCTTTTTCACTTTAGACCCTTGTGCAGGTTACCCTGTCTTGCAGCTCGTTATATTTCGCCTAACGCTATGATAATGGTAATATTTGAAAGCTTACGTGCCAGGCACTAGGTCTTTATGATTTGTGCACCACAACTCCATGAGATAAAATAAACCATGGAAATAGTTCCATATTAGCCTATACAGATCACTTTGCATTTGTTTTATTTTTTTGAAGGAATAGTTATCACTTTTATAAATGGAACATTATTTGTTATGAATAAAAAAATGCTGAAGAATTCAAAGAAGAAAGCAAGAATTCACACCCAAATCCCATCATCTGAGAATAACCATTAAGCAGATAACATTCTATGCAGCTCTCACAAACCTCAAGCTTTCACAACTGGATAGTATTGCGTGAGGATAAACGCTCTTGTAGCTGTGATTTGCTGACAGAGAAGATGTATCTCTCCCCCAGCTCGCCCCCAGAAAGTTCACCCAGCTCCCACACTGTGTCATATGTGTTTACTTTGCAGATGAGAGTTTCTGGGCCAAAACAAAAGGTATTTAACAGCCAAGATGATCTGCCCTGATGTGATTCTTCTAATGGAGGAAAATCCTCACCCCACTCCACCCCCCGCCCGCTGCCGCCCCCTGCCGCCAAATGTGACAGAGTTACAAGTTTCACATCCGAGAGTTTTAATAACCAGAGGAAGCCGTAGGCCATGTTAGCCGATTGGACATACATTTTAGGCTCTTGTATTGCATTTTAGATTTCAATTTTGTTACACTAAGTTATGACTCAGGAGTAGCAGAGGTACCAGCTACACTTCGGGAAACGCAAACCCCCAAGGCAGCAGGAGGCACTGTGACTTAGCATTGAGTTCGTGTACACTGCAGACCAACCCAGTTAGTGGGCAGCAGGACCCCACTGCGAAGGCAGGAATGGCTGAATTTCTGTAGCAGGGAGTGCCAGAGTTTAAGTGAATCAGTTGGAGACCAGCAGGGATGATGAATTTTCCTGGCCTTGGAGATGTTTTACCTGACTTTGAAAATGATTTTCCAGGGTCTGAGGTTGAAATTAAAATGTATGCAATTTATTTTTCTTTTCTTTTTCATGTTGTTATGCTGTATAGTTCCTTGTATAGTTATATATATATAGTAGTCTCCCCTTATTCACAGGGGAGCATCTCAAGACCCCCAGTGGGTGCCTGAACATTTGGACAGTATTAAATCCTATGTGTTTTTTCCTGTACATACACAACTATGATAAAGTTTAATTTATAAATTTGGCACAGTAAGAGATTAACAATAATAACAGTAAAATAGAACCATTATGACAATATACTGTAATAAAAGTTATGTGAATCTGGTCTCACTCTCAGAATATCGTATTAAACTGTACTTACTCTTTTTCTTGTGACGACATGCAATGATAAAATGCCTGCGTGATGAGATGCGTTGATGACACAGGTGTTGTGACGTGGCATTAGGCTACTGTTGACCTTTTGACAGCATATCGGGAGGAAGGTCGTCTGCTCTGGGGGATCCTGGATCATTGAACCATGGCAGTGTCAGTGTTTGGATGTCAGGAGCTGCCGAGTCCATGTTTGGGGATCTCAGGTGGGACAGAGCAGGAGAACGCGAGGGTTCACCACGCTGCTCAAAACAGCGCACAATTTAAAGCTCATGAGTTGTTTATTTCTGGAATTTTCCATCTAATGTTTCTGGACCACAGCTGACTGCAGGTTACTGAAACCCTGGAAAGTGAAACCTCAGATAAGGGAAGACTCATTGAAATACCAGCTTCTGTTAGATTCCATTATAGCTTCTCTTTTTTAATTTGAACAAATAATTAGTGAAATTCTTGTCTTTTATAGTATACTTTGGTCCTGTTTTTAATAAGGTATTCACTTGTTCTGGGGCTACTTTTATAGTAATTCGTGAACATTCAGTTTAGATTGTAGCATGTTCTTTACTCACCAGTACTGTATTTCAGTGACTTCTAGGCAAAGTGATGTAGCTCTAGAATCAGTTTTTAGTAGAATTTCTGGGTCAGAGTGTATGTTCATTTTAAATTTTGATAGACATTGTCCCATTCAAAGAAGAGATGCAGAGAACAGAACAAGTTAATTTTTTTTTCTGTGTATTTTTAAGGTAATTTTTTGGCCTAGAATAATATGAATAAGGTCCCTGCTTTGAGAATTTGAGGTGACAGAATTTTGCTGACTGTCTTTCTAGATAGCGAGACTATTGTAGAGGCGATGGGAATTAATCATATCAATGAGCAGTGTTAATCTGTTGATGGGCCAGATAAACCCTATTCTTTAGTAACAGGATAAATTATTCCCTCTTCCTCACTTTGTGCTGCTGTCTGAGCACTTAACCACGTTCTCTTTGGGAGACCTTACCTCCTACACTAGTCAGTGATTTCCACAGAGGTAAAAATTCCGTTTGCTTTCTGTTCGTGTTACCTCACAGCTAATATTTGTGTTATAACATCTGTGCACCAGCGCTGTATAAGCACTCTTCTAGGAATTCAGTAAATGTTTGAATTTAATTGGGTTTGCATTAGGAATTGTGGTAAAAGCTTTTACACCACTTAATAGTTTGGAAAATGTGTTTACATTCACCGTCTCATCTGACCTTGAAGTCAACTCTGAGAGTTGAGAAGATCAAACCCAGAGAAATCGTGAGGGGTGTAGAGTCATGAGGCAGTTAATGACTGAGCATCCAAGCTGTACATCACCAGTTAGTGGCTGGTCATTCACTAATTTATGATGCCTAGATAGGGAGGGATAGGTTTGTGGAGGGTTGTCATTCTTGGCTGAGCACTGAAACAAGAACAGAAGGGAAATGTTTCTTGATAACTTATTTTTAGACGAGGGCTCTTGTCCGTCCAAGACGTTATCCCTTTGGTCTGGGCGACAGGAGGCTTCCTTAGGGGAGTGAGAAGGATGATGAGGAGTCATTAGTCTGCTTGCCTCACCCAGATTCCGTTCCTGCCTCCCAGAATTTTCCCTGTTTCCACCCTGCTCCTCAGTCACAGTCAGTCCCAGGCTTTGGCTGGACTTGACTTTCTGGATGGAGGAGTGCCCCTCCCATCTCTGCCTTTCTCCTTAGGGCTTTGGAGAGGAGCCCTTTAATTGCTGTTGACTGAAAAACTGGAGGCCAGCCCCTGCATACCAGGAATGCCAGTGGCTTTGTTAGCTGAGGAGGACACTGCCCTCTAAATCCCAGAGCAGGTGGAGGAAATCTAATTAGCACTTAGTAAGCCAAGGCCCCTGGGGAATTTGATAAAGAAAAGGTCAGTGCAAAAGGAGAAGGGACACTGATAGACTTTTCCTATGGGAACTTTCTGAAATGGACCGGGGCCCCAGTGAGCTGGGGATTCTAATCCTTGCCCTCCTTGTGGCTTTCGGGGCCACTGGGAAGCCCCTCTACTTACTTGACGTTTCATTTTTCTTGTCTGCTGTCTGTTCCCTTGCTAAGCGGATATTTGTTTTGTAAGATTATCAAGTCACTATCACCTGGGTAACTTTTCCCAGCATTCCCACGTTCAAATTGTGCATTGATTAGGAAAAGTTTCCCAGAAAATTTAATGAATTTCCTTGATTTGTGCTCTTCAGAGAACTTGGCCATAAACAGCAAATTGGAGGCCTAGCGCAGCGTTTCCTCTGCACATAGCAGCTGCTCAGTAATATGTTGGGGGGGTGCTCTTCCTGGGCTGTCAAGTTAGGCACTTAGAAGTGGAATTCCAGTTGGGAGAAACATTATAAATCATCACAAGCAATAAGCATTTTACAAAATGAGGTTGAGAGCTGTTAGTGGTGAGATCAGTGGTAGTGAGTTGTAAACAGCGTTTTAAAAAATGGAATAGAATAGAGAGTAGCCTGCATTGTATTCAGTGTGGGTATCTCGTGAAAATTTTAAGTTAAATTTATGGGTACTTTGCTGCAGTTTTGAAAGAATCCCTTGTTGGATTGAGGTCGGAAGCCATGGATCTAGACAGGGGTCTGTATTGGGGTAAACAGTCCTCGGGGGGAAGGAGTGTCGAGATGCAGTATGGGAAAGACACTGGGAATATAGGTTCTAATCTTGACCACTTGGAGCAAATCCCGTCTCCCCCAGAACCTCACCTACTGCTTCTTGTCGCCCTGAATGTCCTCTGTCTGACTTCACTCCCATGTCTGCTTGGCAAGGCTTGACTCAGATGTCCCTTCTCTAGCACCTACCTGATTCTGGAATACAGTGGGCGCTTATAAATACTTGTTAAATGGTTGAGAACTTTGCTTCAGATCTTCAGGTACTTTTTCTGGTATTGTCTGCATATTTCTCCACTCAAATCTCCGTTTATAGCTTTTTAAATATATATATATATATTTTTTCTCTTCTACTGGAGAACTAGCATGGTTTTATTCACCTGTATATTCCCAGTATTTAACATAGTGCCTGATATGTAATTATATGCTTCACAAATGTTGGAATAAGTATTTTCAAAAGGGGTATGTAATAGATGATTCAATCATACAATTATTGAATACTTATTATATACCAGATGTATGGTTATTGCTGGAATAGATACAGATATGTATAAGAGAGAAATATTTTCCCTTGAGCTTAAAGATTAAGAAATAGAAGCATAAGCATAGACAGTTGCTGACAGAACCGCTCATGTTAGGGTCTAGCTGTATGGTTGTTGTGTGGATAATGTGTAACTTCCCATTTCTGTGTTTGAATATTGGTCACTAAAACCAGACAGGAAGCTTCCCTCCCCTTCCGGATTGATTTTCTCAGGAATAACCAAGAAACTTTGTTTCTGACTTGCTGATCTAGCAGTTCTAAAGCAGGTTAACTTGAGGGGCAAAAGGAGCGTCACCCCTTTTTCTATCTGTTACTAAGACTTTGTTTAAAATCTCCCATTAGGATAATGGACTTGTCAGTTTCTGCTTCCAGTGATAACAATTCTTACTTTATATATTTTAAGGCCATACTCTTAAAATTATATAGTAGGTGAACCTTGGAACCTACTATCTTTGTCAAGTGACCCTTTTGCCTTTATATTGCTTTGCTTGATAGTCATATAGTTACAGCAGCATTGTTTTGAGTAGTATACATGCCTTATGCAGTTTTTGTTGTTGTTGTTTTGTCTTTTGCATTTTAGGGTCGCACCCATGGCATACGGAGGTTCCCAGGCTAGGGGTCTAATCGGAGCTACAGCTGCTGGCCCATGCCACAGCCACAGCAATGTGGGACTGAGCCGCGTCTGCAACATACACCGCACTTCACGGCAATGCTGGAGCTGTAATCCACTGACCAAGGCCAGAGATCGAACCCACAACCTCATGGTTCCTAGTCGGATTCATTTCCGCTGCACCACGACGGGAACTCCCATGCCTAATGCAGTTTTTTGCATTCTTTGACTTGCAGCCTACCTGTGCTCCTGTTTTTAACTGGTGAGTTTAACTTATTTACATTTATTGGGATTATAGCAATATTTAGATTTATTTCAACCATCTAGTGTTGTGCCTTCTGTGTGTTCTTGTCATTTGGACTGTTTTACTTTTTCTCATTTTATTTTTACTTCTCTGCTAATTATGTTCTGTTTACTTTGTTAGATGTTATCCTAGATATTCTATTATGCATACTTATTAAGATTTTTTTTTTTAATGGCCACACCTGTAACATATGGAAGTTCCCAGGCCAGGGATCAAATCTGAGTCACAGCTGTGACCTGCACCACAGCTGTGGCAACACTGGATCCTTTTAACCCACTGCGCTGGGCTGATCAAACCCACACCTCTGTAGCGACCTGAGCCACTGCAGTCAGATTCTTAACCCACTATGTCATAATGGGAACTCCGTAAATGTAATAGATAATGTGTTCACATGGCTTTAATACAAAGTGTGTGAAAAGTGTACTGCAAAGACTCTCTCTTCTATGCATTTGCTCAATTCCAGTTCCTTAATGTATCTGTGTATAAAATATATTAGCCTATGTAATAAAATGCAGATTATAAATAAAGATACAAGGAGTTCCTATTGTGGTTCATCAGTAACAAACCTGACTAGTATCCATGAAGACGCAGGCTCAATCCCTGGCTTCGCTCAGTGGGTTAAGGTTCCAGTGTTGCCATGAGCTGTGGTGTAGGTCGTAGATGTGGCTCATATCTGGCGTTACTGTGGCTGTGGCGTAGGCCAGCAGCTACAGCTCTGATTTGACCTCTAGCCTGGGAACTTTCATATGCCACAGGTGAGGCCCTAAAAATTAAAAATTGTAAAAAAAAAAATTCCAAATTAAATATTTTGTAAAAAAAAAATTACAAATACATAAATATTCTGTTTAACTGTTACATACAAATAGTAACATAAAGCACAACTTTCTCCACCTTTAGATTTTTACTTAATAGCATATCTTAATATTCTTTCCATATTGATACATGAAGAGTTTCCTTCCCCACTCTTTTTTTTTTTTTATAAAAAAACGAAATAGTATTCCATCAGTTGATGGAATCATAACTGTCTCTATCAATGAACATTTACACTGTTTTCAACCTGACTCCTTTAAATAGATCTACAAATTGTACCTACGTCATTATGCACATGTATTAGTTTGTCTCTAGATTAAATTTCCGGAAAGGAATTGCTTGGTTAAAGAATCTATAATTTAACCTTGGTTAAAGGATCTAATCTATTATGTTATAATTTAAATATATTATGTGTAATTTTGCCATGTTAGAGGGTTTGGGCTATTTACACTTCCACAGCAATATATGAGAGTGTCTGTTTCCATAGTCTTGCCAACACAGTTCTCAAACTTCTGGACTTTTGCCTATCTGATGGCTGGCAAATTGTATTTCATTGTAGGTTTTTTTCTTTTTTTTTTTTTTGGCTGCACCTATGAAACGCAGAAGTTGCAGAGCCAGGGACTGAACCCAAGCCACAGCAGCGACCTTAAGCCGTTGCAGCAACCTGAGCCTCAGCCATGACAGTACTGGATCCCTAACCTGCTGAGCCACTAGAGAACTCCATTGTAGTTATAATTTGCATTCCTTTTGCACATCATCCTCATTATCTTTTCACATGTTTAAAAATAATTTCTATTTCCTTTGTTGTGAACAATCTGTTCATATGCTTTGCTGATTTTCTATGGGCATATATGGGGCTTATGGTCTTATTGATTTGTAGGAGCTCTTTATTTAAGAGATTGGCCTTTTATAATAGGTGTTGCAAATTTTGATGCAATATTTATTACTTCTAACCAGGTTTAACTTTTTTTTTTTCTTGCTTTGCCTATGTGTGTGTGTTTGCATGCTTAAGCACTTGTTTGTTTGTGTTGTCATGCAGGATTTATAGGTTTTTGTGTACTCTAATGATCTTTTGTTTTTTATGGCTTCTAGACATCATTGTAATAGAAAGTTATAACAGAAATATACTGCGTTTTTCTATTACTTTCATAGTTTTGTTTTCTATCATATTTAAATTTCTGATCTATGTGGAATTTATCCTGATCTATGTACTTGGGACAGATTTGGGTTTGTCAGCATGTCATTTAAATCTCAAATGAATGCCATTTCAAATATGTTTCCCAAAATTTGAGATGCCACTTTTATCATAACCTAAGTACTTTATGCATTAGTACCCATTTGTGGATTTACAACATACTAAATTCTTTTTTTTTTTTTTTTGTCTTTTTGCCTTATTTGGACCCACGGCATATGGGGGTCTAACAGGAGCTCTAGCTGCTGGCCTTTGCCACAGCCACAGCAGTGTGGGATCTGAGCTGCGTCTGTGACCTACACCACAG
This sequence comes from Catagonus wagneri, assembly GCA_004024745.2. Lineage (NCBI taxonomy): Eukaryota > Metazoa > Chordata > Mammalia > Artiodactyla > Tayassuidae > Catagonus > Catagonus wagneri. Next base: position 3,862,255 of record PVHT020000037.1, read on the forward strand.
CTCACGGCAACGCCGGATCCTTAATCCCTGAGCAAGGCCAGGGATCGAACCCGCAACCTCATGGTTTCTAGTCGGATTCATTAACCACTGAGCCACGACGGGAACTCCAACATATTAAATTCTAACCATTTGTGTGTGTGTGTGTGTAGGACAACACACTTTGTTTTAATTAATGATAAAATTAGAATAGTAATATTTACGGTATATTTTTATCGTATGGTAGCCTGCATCTCCCTTATTACTATTCTATTTTTCTGTGTGAACCTTACAGTTACCTTTTCCTGGTTAAAAAATTGGTGCTTTTAGTGAGTTTAAATTCCTAAGTCTGCTTAGGGAGAACTGGTCTAACACCTGCATATTAATTTGGTTAGCATAAAGGAATACCTTTATCTTCTGTATTTGTTTCCTGTGATTACCGGATGGAATGACAACATATTTATTGGCTTAAGACAACCACAACTAAAAGCTGGCTCTAGCGAAGATCTAAAAGCAGTCTACTTTGCAATGCCGTCAAGCTATTTGCTTTTGGTTGTGGATTCTTAGAAGAGGCACTTCTTCTCTCCTGGGTGAGACAGGACAGTTTCCTTGTAGTCCCTTTCAGTGCTACAGATCTGTACATGGTTCATCCCTGTACTGAGGGTACATCATAGTCCATTGGTATCCCAGGTTTATAAAGATACTTGATACAGGACTGTCCTGCCTAAGCTGGACCCTAGGCTTTATCTTCTGTTGCCCATTTCCCAGACAGTCACTGCAGTGGTCAGTAGGTGTTTGTCACATAGCCACAGGGCAAAAGCTGGCTTTAGTGTTCTCTTCCCTTCCAAGATTTCCGTTTTCATTCAATTCTTTTTTACCGTGATAAGATATATATAACATAAATTAAACCACTTAAGCACCTTTTAAATATACAACTCAGCAGCATGAGGTTATTTTCATTGTTGTGTAACCATCACCACCATCCATCTCCAGAACATTTCATCTTCTCAAACGGAAATTCTATACCCACTAAAAATAACACCCCCTTGCCTCTAGCCCCTGACAACTACCATTCTACTTTTGGTCTCTGTGATTTTGACTCTTCTGTGTTCCTCATTTAAGTGGACTCATAGAGAATCCGTGCTTTTATGTCTGGTTTATTTCACTTAGTATAATGTCTTCAAAGTTCATCTATGATGTAGCATGTGTGAGAACTTTCTTCCTTTTTAAGGCTGAGTAGTAATCCATTGTATATATAAGGCACATTTTGTTTATCCTTTCATTATTAATGGACATTTGCGTTGTTTCCACCTGCTTTTCATTTCATTTCATTTTTGTTCTATGCAGATTCCTTTAATTTTTGTTCTGTCAAGTATTCTTGCCAGCTCAGCATGATACATTTTAAAAATTGATATACAGACTATTTATTTAACTTTTAAAATCTTTTTCTTTGAGAGGGTCATCCAGAATATTTAGATCACCTTGCTGCTAGAAACCAATGTGTCTGTATGATGACCAGAAGGCAGTTGCAGAGAACCCATTTTTACATTCTTCCTTTTGGAGCACTAGAAGAAGGTTCTGAAATATACAATTAATATGTGGCTTTATATGTTTTAATTCTTTCTTTTGAGGTATGTTAAATAATATTTTTGGCATATCTACAAGAAAACCTGTAGAATATCTTAAGAAAACTCATCTCAGTCTTGCAGGGTTTGGCATTCTTAACATGTTGATGCCAGCCCCCCACCTTCCCCCAGTCTTTCATGCCCCAGTATCTAGTAGGAGCATTTGAAATTTGTACAGAGATATCAGAATTGTAGACTGCTTGAGCTGAAAGAGTATAATTCTAACCCCTCTCCCCTCCACCACTGTGTCTTAAAGATGAGTTGGCCAAGGTTAAGCAGCTGACTCAGGGTCATAGAAGGAATCTGTGACAGCTAGAACTACGGTCTCCTCACTTCTGTCCCAATATGCTTTGTACTACGGTGTCCTTTCTCTCTTTGGGGAGACATTGTGTGATTCTCTCTAATGGGTTCTGACCTTGGCCTTTGGAAAAGTTGCTGTAGATGTTGATGAAGATGATCTGACACTGGTGCATGGGTCAGAGTAGAGACAAAAATCGTCGCCTAATTAACTGCTTGAAGACTAAATAGAGTTGGCCTTTCCTGTTTTACTCTTTCCCTGACTCCCCTGTTTGTGGAGTCTTTGTAGATAATAGAATGTTAGAGCTGGAGGAACTCTTGTGATCGTTCAGTCCAATCCCAAATTGCCTACCAGGACATTTCGAGATCCTCTGCCCGGATGTTTTACTATTCTTTATAGATGAGGAAACTAACACCTAAAAGTATGCAAATGATTTCCCCAAGGTCAAATAAGGTGTTCTTAACAAAGCCAGAGCTGTACCCAAGTTTCCTAATTCTTTTTCTAGTGGAGGATTTCCATCACAGAAATGCATAGGCTTTGCTCCTGCTCTTCATTTAAACTCCAGTTTCAAGGTCTCTTGTTTTAAGATTGTGAAAAGTCCTAAAGGTGGTTTTGCCTTTGAGAATAAGCCAGAACCTGAAGGGTTAATAGAAATTGAACAGTGAAGTGGGAGCCTTTTTTCTCCTCTCCTCAACTGGGAGCTGCTGGGCTGTTTCACTTGCACTGCATGTGTTCCATTACGGCATAATGATGTAATTACCAGTAATGTTGCTGCTGCTAGAGCAGTGGTGGAGAGGCAGCATTAAGGAAAAGACCAGCCCCGGTTTTCTCCTAAGAGCCATTTCAGCCCACTTCAGGCTATTAGATTGAAGATGCTGGAAGGCGAATGGCTTTAGCAGAGGAAAAGGTCAGATTTAAAAGCTTTTCTGGGCATGGTATTTATTGTTGCTTTTTTGACCTTCAGCAAAGTCCCCTGTGTATTCATCCTTGATTCTTGCCTTTCCCATTAATGCTTGAAAGCCCTATTGCTGGCCAGGCCAGGTCTCTGGCATAGATGGTTTTCTGTGTGGTGTTATTTGAGAAGGTGTAGCACTGTCTAGATTACCAGTCCTTTGCCTACCACCATTATAGTGTCAAAAGCATTTTTGACTCTTGAATAATTTAGTTTTGAGTGTTTCTGCATACGTATATATCACTTCTACAGATATGCTTAGACCTAAATAATTTATGAGATAATATTTAAAATACAGAAAAACAGTGAATGCAGCCTGGTGCCTTAGACAAATCACTTAACCTTTCTGTGCGTCACTTCTGAAACATACAGCCTGCCACCTGATGAGTATAAGGAGCTTACTGTGTCTTTGGAACATGGCAGACCCTTCCAAAAGTTGTCCTCTTTGGGGGGATAGTTATTCTTTCATAACACCGTGCACCTTCTAGACCCAGGGCACAGAGCTGTTGTACCGTGGGCCATTCAGAATTGGAAGATGACAGCTCCTGCTGTCAGGGAGCTCTATTATTTGTTAACGTGAGGAGCACGAAGGAAAACATTGGTTAGAATTGTAGAAAAGTGGCTTTCATACAGGGTACAGGAAGGCACCAACAAGTTTTGCTCATTCCTTCTGTGGCTCTCAAAGTGCTCTCCCTGCGTCAGTAGCATCAGCGTCACGTAGGTACCTATTCTCAGGCCCCAAGCAGGACTACTAGACATAAAGTCTAGGGCTTGGGGCCTACGCTTGGTCTTTAGCAAACCCTCTAGTATTCTGATGTATAGTGAAGTTTGAAAACCACTGGCTTATATTATGACTTAGTACTAGGAGCCACTTGAATACGTAAAATCTCTTATGTTTATCTAGAGCCGCAGTGTCCAGTACAGTAGCCACTGGCCAAAGGTGGGTATTTAAATTTAAATAAATTAAAACTAAGTTAAAATTCTCAGTTGCACTTAGCCACATATTCAGTGCTCAGTAGACACATGTGGCTAGTAGCTACCTACTGAACAGTGCAAACATAAACATTTCTGTCATCACAGAAATTGAATAATGCCGGGCTTTGAGTAATGGCGCTCAAAGTTAAGCATGAATCAGATCACTTAGAGGCCTTAGTAAAACACAGAGTGCTTGACCCCATGGAAAGGGGTTCCTGATTTAGCAGGTCCAGGGTCAACCTGAAAAAATTGTACTTATCACAGGTTTCCAGGTGATACTGATGCTACTGGTCCAGGGAGCACACTTTGAGAATCACTGGGCTAAAGTAAGGATTCTCAACCTAAACTCTGTAAATCTCCTAAAATCAAAGGCAGAACACTGTGGTATCCACATAATGAAGGTTAGAGGATATGGGGACCATAGGGTTTGTTTTTTTTTTAATACAGTTTATTGACGAGGCTGTGCAAATTTCTGCTGTACAGCAAAGTGACCCAGACATATAGTTTTCAAGTGGATCAGCAAGCAGATCAGTCAGGAAAACTTTGAGCTGCCATTCACAGAAAATCTGAGTAACAGTGACTTAAATCACAAGGACATTGATGTTCATTTAGCAGAGTTTCGGGGTTCTTTCAGTAGCTCAGGATTGTTACCAAGAAAATCAAGTACTTTCCCTACCGAGGAAATGGCTTATTTATTTATTTTAATCAGAACTCGGTTACTTGCCTACCTTTGGGCCAGCCCTGGCAAAGGGGAGTGGGATTTGCATAATTGCTCTAGGCCTTTGTAATTCAGCCTCTGGAACTGAGTAGGAGGTTTACCCTTGCTGAGACCAGTTCTCTGAACAAATATTAGTTCTGTTGACAGGGATAAAGAGAGGAATGCTCATTGGATTGATGGGGGGTCTGCACCTGTCCCAGCGAGTGACCTGAAAAGGGTTAGGAACATCTGGTCTGCATCTTTTCTGCTCATCACATGCTTTGGACTTGCTGGACAAGTAGGACTGGACTTGCTCAGCTGCAGAGGTTTACTTGGCTCTGTCCTCTCAGACCTTATGACAGCTCTGTGCAGCAGTTCTGCTCGTAATGGGGGCGGGGGAAGTGGGATAGAATTTAAGAACCTGATCTAAGCACCTAGAAGTCAGCATCCAGTCATCCTGAAAGCTACCCCCCTCCAGTTCTAGAAAGAGCTGTGGTGGAAAGGATGATGGCAGCTGAGCTGGCAGAACTCTACACCTGTGTCCCCAACCCCTCAGGGCAGTTCTGCTTTTGTTTGTTTTTACATATCACAATTCTGCACAAAATCTTGTTTGTAGAAATAAAGGGTTCCGCTTCTTTGAAAAGAGGTGGGGGAACACTGGCTAAATTATATCAAAGGCTCCTTCCAACACTGGCATTGAGCTCCAGGAATGGCTGCTAGAATAGAGGTGCTAAGCTAGAACATGTGAAACAGAAGCATAGCGCTTTCTTGTTTGAGGAGCAAGAACTCTGACTGGCTTGTTCTCCAGTGGTTCTAGTTGCCTCGGTCAACAGCTGGACACAGTACCCAGTTGTTTGCAGCAAAAGTCCTGCAAGTCTGTTTCCTCTAAAAGCTTCTTCTGCAACTTCCCTCTCCCACCCCCCGCCCCATCCTCCTGGGACAGAAGTGGACTCAAGGGGGAATGTTTCAGTTCCCCTGCTGGGTTGTGTGTCTTCCTCTCACACCCTGTCCAGAACGTCTGGGGAATTTTTACTGTCCAAAGCCGCTTACCAGAAACCATTTGGCAGACCCTGGTTTGGAGGAGGAGACTCTAATTCAATGATCAAAAAAGTACACATTCCAGTGGTTAATACATTCCTAATGTGTGTGAAGAGTGAGCAAAAGGAGTTCTGGTAAAATTGCAATTCATGCTAAATCAGGAATGGAACTGAGGAACAGCCCAAAACTACTATTTGTATTAATTAGGGCAAATACCCGACTAATAATGAATTAGGGCATTGAATCCCTGACTCTCAATAAGACACTCAGAATTATGTCAGAATTTCAGGAGTTTGCATTGTGGTTCAGTGGTATCGAACCCAACTATTATCCACGAGGACGCAGGTTTAATCCCTGGCCTCACTCAGTGGGTTAAGGATCCAGCATTGCCGTGAGCTGTAGTGTAGGTCGCAGACACGGCTTGGATCTGGTGTTGCTGTGGCTGTGGTGTAGGCTGGCAGCTGCAGCTCCACTTTGACCCCTAGCCTGGGAAAGAAAAAAAAAAAAAGAATTTCAGTGTATGTTTATATATAATTTAAGAAAAATGTTTAATTTGGTATTATAATATGTACTGATAACAGTGAAAAGCTGCCTGTTTCTGTAGTTCAGATTTCAGAAAGTAAAACTTATGTAGCTGCTGGGGAAATAGGCAGCACAGCCGTTCTCAGAGGAAGTCCACCAGAGTCTTAAGGGCTTAGAGGGAAGATTAAGTTTTGGTTATAAACCGAGGGCCTTTGTTCAAGTTGAAAAACACGACCAATCTAATCTTCTGAGGCTCAGAGAGAAGGTGACTTGCCAAACTCTCATAGACAGAGAGTGCAAGTTAGGTCCAGAACCAAGGTCCCTGCTGTCTGAGTGCCGAGTTGGTCCCTGTCCTGAACCACCCCTCCAGATCTGGGTTTCCTGTTATTTCTCTCTGTGGCCTACTCTCGGCAGCTCAAGCCACCTTCTTGATCTGTTGGCCTGGCTTCAGGGGAGCTGGGCTACAGCTGGCCTGAGATAGGAAGACTGTAAATTTATTTAAATTTCCAGCATGACCCACTGGCTTCACTTTTTCCATCGTGATGAATGAAAATGTAGACAACAGAATGTTTCACAAGACAGACAACTCAAAGAGCATAAGGAAAATGCAGAACCAGGAAGTGTGCAATTTGTTTTTGCTTTTAAAAAGCATATTACAGAACTTCTTGGGGTGTTTTTTTTTTCTTTCTGTCTTTTTTTTTTTTTTTTTTTTACCTCTGTCATCTGTGACCCATTCGCCTGTTCAGCCAAGATATTTTGGCTTTTTTCCTCTGGGAAACAAGTGGGTGGGTGAGTGTGGAGGAGCCAAGAGTTAACAAAATACCAGCAGATGCTGGAGCGAGTGAGAGGAGTTCTCCTGGGCTGCACAGTCAGAGGCGTACCCCACCTCCTACCCTCCCAGGCTCCTTTGAGAAGGACTTGAGAGGATTTGCAAGTCCTCATGAAGAAAACCTCGAGGAACTCTTCCTGTCTCTGGGCCGTTGGGGCTTTGCCTTCCTGAGGATGCCCTAAGCACTGCAGGAAATAATAGCATTGTCCTTTGAAGTCAAACTACCTGGTTTGATTCCAAATCCATCATCAAGTCCAAACCTACCGTTTACCATCTGGGTGACTTTCAGTGCGTTCCTTCTGAGCCTGTTTCCTTGACTGTATCAGAGATCATAAAGCCTACCTCATCAGATTTGTTAGAATTAAATAAGGCACTATGTATGATGTGCCTTGCACGTTGCCAAACACCTAATACTCAATACATAAAAAGGTTTTTGTGCTACAGCCGTTTTATTCAGCAGCTTGTGTATAGTTTTCTGTCTTCCCTGTGGGCACGAGATGGGCAGCAGTAACTTTTCTAACTTAATTCAATGGCAGGAGGGGTAGCAAAGTGAATTCCTTTTTTTCCTTAGCAACTTTAAGGGATGATTTGCAAACGATAAACTGCATCTCTCCAAATTCAGTGTGTCTGACAATAGTCTCTACTTATGAAGGGACTACTACTGGAGTCAAGATACACAACATTTCTACCAGCCCTCCAGGGGGCTTGTCTCTTTGTGGCCTGTCCTTTCCTTTGTCCTCCACCCCAGGCAAGTACTTAGCTCTTGTCACTGTAAATTCGCTTACATTTTATGAGTAGAATCATACAGCACATACACGTTTGGTCTGGCTTCTTTCGTGCAGCCTAATGTTTTTTCAGATGTGTCCATGTTGTTGTGTGTGTTCCTTTGGTCACTAAGTTGTACTTCATTGTGTGGCTCTGCCACCTGTTAGTGGACATTGGAGTTGTTGGCAATTTCTGATTATTTTGAATAAAGCTGATGTGAACATTTCATTTGCATGTCTTTGTGTGGACATCTGTTTTTACTTCTGGCTAAATACCAAAGATCTGAGTGTCTGGATTATATGGTAGTTGCTAAGCTTTTAAAAAAAACTACCAACCTGTACATATACCACAATGGAATACTACTCAGCCATAAAAAAAGAACCAAATAATGCCATTTGCAGCAACTTGGATGGAACTAGAGACTCTCATACTAAGTGAAATAAGTCAGAAAGAGAAAGACAAATACCATATGGTATCTCTTATATGTGGAATCTAAAATATGGCACAGATGAACCTATCTGCAGAATTGAAACACTCATGACACAGAGAGCAGACTTTTGATTGCCAAGGGGGAAGGGGAAGGAGTGGGATGGACGGGGAGTTTGGGTCAGTAGGTACAAATATTACATTTAGAATGGATAAGCAGTAAGATCCTGCTATATAGCACAAGGGAACTATATCCAGTCACTTGTGATAGAACATGATGGAAAATTCAGCAGAAATTGACAGAACATTGTAAATCAACTGTAATTAAAAAAAGTAAAAACAGGGAGTTCCCTTCATGACTCAGTGGTTAACGAATCCAACTAGGAACCGTGAGGCCACGGATTCAATCCCTGGCCTTGCTCAGTGGGTTAAGGATCCGGCGTTGTCATGAGCTGTGGTACATAGGTCGCAGACGCGGCTCGGATCCCGCGTTGTTGTGGCTGTGGTGTAGGCCGGCGGCTACAGCTCCGATTAGACCCCTAGCCTGGGAACCTCCATATGCCGCAGGTGCAGCTCTAGAAAAAGGCAAAAAGACAAAAAAAAATTAAAATAAAAACAAACAATAACAACAAAAAACTACCAACCTGTTTTCTAAACTGTACTGTTTTACATTCCCACCAGTAGAGTGTGTGCGATTTCAGACGCTCCACATCCTAACACTAAGTATGGTTGGTCTTCTTAATTTTTGTTATTCTCATGAGTTTACAGGTAGTAATATTTTATTGTGGTTCTCATTGCACTTTTTAAATAATCTAATCATCTTAGCCTTTTTTTGTATGGTAAGTGGTCTTTTGTATAGCTTCTTTTGTGTAGTCCCTGTTCAAATCTTTTGCCTGTTTTTAAAATGGTACAGTTTATCTTCTTGTCATTAAGTTGTAAGAGTTTTACATGGTCTGAGTAGCAGCTCTTTGTAAGATAGAAATATGTGAAATTTCTTTCTGTGAAAACATGTGAATATTTCCTCCCAGTCTGGTTTGCCTTTTTTATTTTCTTAATGGTCCTGTTTGAGGAGTAAAGCCTTTGAATTCTGATGGTCTATTTTGTCTATTTTTGATGAAAATGATTTGTTTTGATTACCTGCCTCCAGGTTACAAAACTTTTTCTCCTTTATTTTCTTCTAGGAGCTTTTACACTGAGATCTATGATCAATGTCAAGTTAATTTTTGTACAGGTGTGAGGTAAGGGTTAATAGGGAAATTATCATTTGAGTATCTTATGTTATCAGGAACTTTAATTCTCAGTAAATGAATGTTCTAAGATAGGGAGTTATCCTCGTTTTAATGATGAGGAAAAGAAGTCTCATAAAGACTAGGTAAGTTGATCAAGTATTAACAACCAAGATTCAAGCCCGTGATTGCCAAATGCTAAAGCCCATATGTTTTCTACACTATTATGCTGGCATTTTGTTTTTCACATCGAATTAGTATCTACGTTTCAAAATGCCCAGCTGTTGGAGTTCCCATCCTGGCTCAGTGGAAATGAATCTAACCAGTTAGCATGAGGGTGCAGGTTCAGTCCCTGACCTCATTCACTGGGTTCAGGATCCGGTGTTGCCATGAGCTGTAGTGTAGGTAAAGGATGTGGCTCAGATCCTGCGTGGCTGTGGTTGTGGTGTAGGCTAGCAGCTACAGCTCCATTTCGACCCCTAGCTTGGGAACCTCCTTGTGCCAAGGGTATGGCAGTAAAATAAAAGGACAAAAATAAAATGCCCAGTAGTATCCTGTGAAGAGGATATAAAATAGGAGGTGGCACTGCCATTCTGAGGTCGTTCGTATCTCAAAGCCCAACCTTATGACATTATCCGCAGCAGGAATGTTAAGACCTAGAGCCAGGGGTTCAAGGTCAGGCCATTGGCGTAGGTTTGTATTTCGGAAGCTGTAACTATAACTCTCTTGGTGCTCTCTTGACAAGGAGCCTTATTCTGAGTTCTTTTTCCATTTTACAGCTGGTCTTTCAGAAATATGAAGTTAAGTGCCTGGCCACACAGACAGTTAATCCATGGAGTACCCAGCTGGATAGCTGAGTCCCACTGTGTTTGGTTTGAGCTTTTATTTTTGGAAAACAAATACTGAGTCAGCCTCTCTTCTTTCCCTCTCCCTAACTCATCCTCCCTTCTGGATTCTCTTAGATGCTGTGGTCATACTGGGTAAATAGTCTTTTCCCTGAAACTTCCGTTCATGACCGAATCATGTCAGAGAAGTCCCCTGTCCTTTGATATTTAATGTGCCCTCCCACCCTTTAAAGAAAAGTCTATTTAAGGCTGTTCACTTTTGACATTTTCAAAGAATCTGTGAGTCTTACTTAGCAGGACTGTTTTGTTTCTTAAAAAAAAAAAAAAAAGGCTGGAGGGAGCATGAAGATAACAGTCTGTGTGTGCTTCTCTGGTCTTGCCTTTCAACAATGTAGCTTTGGTAGATTCAATCCCTTTTCTTCCTCCCTTTCTATGAAGCAGTACCATGTAGGGAGAAGAGCCTTTGTAGTGAGAAGTTTGTCGGTTTGAATCCCAGCTCCTAGAAAGCCCCGGTTTGAGACTTATAAAAGGATGTCTTCTGAGTACAGAATCCTATTTAATATGACTTAGCAGATCTATTGCTTTCTCTTTGGCTGAGCTGGGCAAAATCCAGCCATGGAGAGTAAAGCGGTGTAGTTATTCTGCCTTTTAGACTGTCCAAACTAGCTGCCAAGTGGATTATCCTGGCCTCTGGAAGAAGTTCTTCTGTCTTTGATGTGCTTGTTTGCCAGTGAGAAGCTTATTGGGAGAAATGTGAATTGCAAGAAGAGTGGGGGAGAAAAAACAGTCTGTCTAATACAGAGAGGATGAGGTGTAGGTTGATAGAAGGGAAGAGGAAGCCCACTTTACTCACTGGGGAGTTACACCTCTGTCTTCTGAAGTACAACCCTGAAAAGCATTCACCTGTCTGAGTGATGGGATGAAGACGAGTCATGTCTCTCAGTACCTTCTAGAGACTGTGCCTTTCAATTGGCCTCTTTTCCTCTCTTCCATGAAAGCCTCCTTTGCATTTCAACCTGGTGGCTGATTTCTGCTTCCTTTTTGCCCATTAAGGATTATGTAGTCTCCCCAGTTACCGTGTGCAAACCTATACCTCCTTTGAGGTACCATTTAGGGCTTAGCCCTTCAAAGAAGCCTCCCTTGACTCTTGTACACTTTCGGGAGAATGCGAATTGGTCTAGCCACTGTGGAAAACAGTATAGGGATTTCTCAGAAATCTGAAAAAAAGAACTGCCACATGACCCAGCATTTCCATTCCTGGGTATTTATCTGAAAAAAACAAAAACACTAATTCTAAAAGATGCACAGAAGTTCCCATCATGGTGCAGTGGAAGCGAATCCAACTAGGAACCATGAGGTTGTGGGTCCATCCCTGGCCTTGCTCAATGGGATAAGTATCTGGTATTACCATGAGCTGTGGTGTAGGCTGCAGATATGGCTCTGATCTGCTGTAACTGTGGCTGTGGCCTAGGCTGGCAGCTGTAGCTCCGATTAGACCCCTAGCCTGGGAACCTCCATATGCCATGGGTGCGGCCCTTAAAAAAAAAGGCAAAAAAATAAAATAAAATAAATAAAAGATACACATACCCCAGTGTTCATAGTAGCATTGTTTACAATTGCCAAGATAAGGAAGCAATTTAAGTGTCCATCAACAAATGAGTGGATTAAGAAGAGGTGGTATACATGCACACACACACACACACACACGCACACACACACACAGGAAAACTACTCAGCCATAAGAAAGAATGGAATTTTTCCCTTTGCAGCAATGTGGGTGGACTTGGAGGGCATTATGCTAAGGAAAATAAGTCATAAAGACAAATACTGTATGGTATCACTTATATGTGGAATCTAAAATATCCAACAAACTAGTGAGTATAACACCAAAAAAAGTGGTCTCACAAATATAGAAACAAAGTGGTAGTTACCATTGGGGAGAGGGAAGCAGGGAAGGCCAATACAGGCATAGGCTATATGCTATTAGGTGTAAAATAAACTACAAGGATCTGTTGTACAACATGGGGAATATAGCCAATATTTTATAATAACTATAAGGGGAGTATAACCTTTAAAAATTTTGAATCCCTGTATTGTACACCTTTAACTTACATAATATTGTATAGCAACTATAATTTGAAAAAAAAAAAAATAGCCTTGGGAGTTCCCGTCGTGGCCCAGCGGAAATGATTCCAACTAGTAACCATGGGGTTGCAGGTTCAATCCCTGGCTTCACTCAGTCAGTGGGTTAAGGATCCAGTGTCACTGTGAGCTGTGGTGTAAGTCGCAGATGCAGTTCGCATCCTGTGTTGCCGTGGCGTAGGCCAACAACTGTGGCTCCAATTCGATCCCTAGGCGGGGAACCTCCATATGCCATGGGTGTGACCCTAAAAACCAAAAAAAAAAAGTGGCCTCCCTTGACTACTCTGCCTAGGTGAGTGGTTCCTTGGCCACCCTAAATCATTCAAGTAGCTCTGAGAATCTAAATCTGTGGCTATTTAATGAGTACAAACTGTGTGTTTGGAGAAGGGCGATTGATTACAGAGATGTACTGGAGGTAGTACTCGTGTCTGACACTTAAACTTGACTGTTCCTTGTACCACTTGGGTCTCTTCAACAAGATTCCCGCACCTCTTTAGGATCACCTCTTAGAAGTCTGTTGATTACTTAACTCTAAGCTAAATCTCTCCTCAAATGTAAAGGTAGCTCAGATCTCACTCCATTTGCCTAGGCTTCATACCATCTCTCCAATATTTATAGTTTATTTCATTTAATATTTTAAGCTCTCAAATGTTTATTATAAAGTCTGAGGATGGTTTAATGGCCGCAGTATAACTCATTTGTTAATAACTGCTTTGTATCGCCAAAACACTGGAGCCTTGGTATTCCTATAAAAGGAAATAGAAGTCACTGAATCATTAAAGCCCCTTAGTCAAACTCGTCTTATGCAGTTCACCGCTTATGCCTAAAATTCTTTTTTTTTCCTCCCTAACTATATACAGAATGCTTTGAATTTCTCAAAAGGTAAGATGAGAAAATCAGTCCTTTCCTATCGTAAAGGACTAAATAATATTTACATTCAGACCTATAAAATAAGTAAGCCTTAAGTTTTTCCTGGGGATTGATTCTAAGAGTTAACAACTAGTATGTGTACTTTGCAGTATTACCGTTTTGTACATATTCACAACAGAGCTAAGTTGCATGACTTGTCTCATAGGAAGAAAATAAGGTTCTATGATACTAAACCCGTGACATTTAAAGGAGAATGTTCCAAACATCAAGATCAAATAGAATCTATAGTACATCACTTGCCAGATTTTCTTTGCTTCATATTTATACTTTGTCTTTGCTTTTTTGTTTTCCTTGGAGTTTCTAAATGCTTTTTTTCCCCCTGACTGAAGAAAAAAGCATCTGCCTTCACCTTACCACTATGAACATCCTTTAGCCTCTTAATCATACTGTTTCTTGTAGGAAAATGACTTTGCTCATGACACATTCTTCTCTAAGTCCACAAAGTTGCTCTTCTCATTTGAAGGCCTGATTCCATTTCATTGAAGTCCTGGGTTAAATCTCCTTTCTT
>PVHT020000037.1:3876108-3907399 GCA_004024745.2 Catagonus wagneri
GACACGGCTCGGATCCCGCCATGTGGCTGTTGCTGTGGCGAAGGCTGGCGGCGGCTACAGCTCCAATTAGACCCCTACCCAGGGAACCTCCATATGCAGCAAGCGTGGCCCTAGAAAAGGCAAAAAGCCAAAAAAAAAAAAAAAAAGTTTTACCCAGATGGTTCTTTAGACAACCCTGCAGATAATCATTTTGATGTCCTTACCTCTTCCTGACCTCGCACTCCTTGTCCTCTAGTCCCGCGCTGTTGATCGCGATGACCACTGCCCACGTGTGATTTGTTGAGCACTTGGACCCTGGCTCATCTGAATTAAGATGTGCTGTAAGTGTAAAATACACACCCAATTTCAAAGAAGAACACCCCCCCAAGTTCGTTTTTATATTGATTCTATGTTAAGATAATTTGGATAGGTTATTACAATTGATTTCACCTGTTTCTTTTAACTTTTTTTTTTTTTTGCCTTTTGTTATTTTATGGCCGCACCCGCTGCATATGGAGGTTCCCAGGCTAGGGGTCTAATCGGAGCTGTAGCCACTGGCCTGCGCCGCAGCCACAGCAATGCAGGATCCGAGCCGCGTCTGCAACCTACACCACAGCTCACGGCAACGCCGGATCATTAACCCACTGAGCAAGGGCAGGGATCAAACCCGCAACCTCATGGTTCCTAGTCGGATTCGTTAACCACTGCGCTATGGCGGGAACTCCTCTTTTAACTTTTTAAATGCAAAAATACATTTCAGAATTCTGTATGTGGCTCATATCACATCCCTGTTAGGCAGGCTGCTCTCATCCCCAGCCTGGCTCCTTTTCCGTCCCATCAAGCGGTGGCATCGGATCCTGCATGCGACTTGCCCCACGTTCCTTTACCTGCTTCCTTCCCCGGGTTTTGTGCAGGTACGGCTGCCTTGTGGAACATCTGTAACATAGGACATATACCAGTGTAATGCCATCCACCTCCCAGCTTTTGAAAAGTGTTAACAGGTTTCTGGTCTCTCTTTTCTCCCTTTATTTCTCTTTCTTATCCTAACCAGAGGTATTATTTATTCCCTCTTGTGCTACTTTGTCACATCTTTGGGATTTGGGAGGAAGGAAAAATAAACATGTTTTCAGTCTGTCAATTGGAAACAGAAAATTTTTACAGATTTTATCACTATTTTGAATAGTACAGTAGTCATCTTTGTGTGTAAGTCTGCATGTTTTCTTAAGATGAATTTCTGGAAATAGACATATTGGTTCAGATTGTATGAATGTCTTTATGGTGATAGATAGATAGGGATAGATACAGATAGATATAGATAGATACAGATACCAACAAGTTTATTTCCCCAAAAGTACCCATTTATGTTCTCAGTGAGTTATTCAATGAGATAGAAGCTGTTATCCAAGAGGTGCCCAGATTCAGTCTGCATCCTCTTATGTGGGCCTTTTATCTCAGCCGGTGTGGAAAGCATGGTCTGTTTTCTGAATCACTTAACTTTTATGAGCCTTCAGTTAAAGTAGGGATAATCATGCACTGAAGTAAGATATATGAAAGCTCATTGAAAGCAGTAATTTCATTCATTTATTTTAGCAAGCGTTTGATAGCCTCCCACTTGTGCCAAGTGCAAACAGTGCACTAGGAACCATGGGGGCTGTCCGAATGGCGTAGCCCCTGGCCTCAAAGCTAATGTCTCATGCAGGGATTAGACGGAGCGATTCATTGGAAAGTGTCTCACAAGTCTTTTTGTGATTTGTAATAGGAACAGACAAGGGGCTTAGATGGGGAAGGTTTTGTGTTTGCCTTAAAGGACAGAAGAAAGCAGCCTGGAGGAGGCAGCATGTAGGGTGGGTCCTGAAGGAGGAGTATCGTTTCCACACAGTCAGGAGTGAGTTGGGGCTACAGGAGGTGTGAGGATGAGCTTGAACAAAGTCAGAGGGTGAATTCTGGGCAGATCAGCTTTTTTAAAAGCATTCGCTTGAGTGTAGGCAGAAGGCACGGAAAACATAACGGAGGACGTTTTTATTTCTCTTGAGCATACATATGTGTGTGGGCCGCACCGTGAGGCACTCCCTATATTTACTCCTGCTGTGCTTCAGTACAGAAGGCAAAAAGAAATCATTTCACTTGGTTTTGGCTCTGGCCAGAGTTGAGGAGGCAAAGTTTGTCTTGTCCATAGGGACAAGAACACAATATATTTACACTGGCCTTTCTCTCCTGCAGAGGTTGGAAATTCTGAGGCTTTTGAATCGGTTCTGAGGCATGACACATTACACTTATCCAACCCAGTAATAACTTGCAGCAGGAATTTTGAGGAGTGGTTAGAGGAGGAGAATTCCTGAAGAGAAGAATAATTGGAACAGAAGACACAGTGGCCACAGAGAGATTAGTGAGGGAATTAGAACTTTGGTATCACCGTAAAAAAGGCGAGGTACTTTGTGAGACAAAGACAATGATGCTGCTTTCCATCCGTCTTTTTGGCCCTCTCCCTTTGGGAAGTACACTCCCTTCTCAAAAGCCTGATTGTCAGGCTGTTAACTGACAATCTAGAACTGTCTGGGCTGTCTCCCCATCCCTCCTCACCACTGTGCCCAAGATTTTTGTCATCCTTAACAGCATTCAGGATTCTCTTTCTTGGTTCACATAAAATGAAGTCAGATTTCTCTGCTTGGCATTGGGGTGCTCCCAGCCAGTCCAGTGGCTCCAGCCTGTATTTACCATCTTACTTTACATTGTCTCCCACTGTTCTAACCTTGAGTCTGTGGCTAGCATCTTTCATCTCTGCTAACAGAAACATCCAGCTCATTTATTCACTTGGCCAACATTTGTTGAATGCCTATCATGTATCATTTTATTCGGTAAGCAATTCCCATGGTCTAGGCCTTATTTTAGAGCCTGTGAATAGAGAAGTAGGAGAGAGGATGATCTTGGTAAATGGGAAAAGACCATGAGATAATTGAGGGGAATATGTACAGCATACAAATATAGGTATGACAGAGGTGCCCACGTAGTCGCCCTTGAATGACCATTGCCTTTTGGAAGTGCTGAGCTGGATCACTGGTACACACTGGGATCAAGGCTCAGGTGGGGTCCTGATTCAGTTTGAATATGATGCCAAATGGAGATGGTATAAGAAGCAACCCTCCTGGTCCTGAACTAGAGTCATCAGCTTTAGGACCCCAGATAGTTTCTTTTAAGATGTGACTTACATCTATTCTGATTTATCTTGTCAAGATGGTCAAGATTGTTTCACTGTGGTTGCACCTAATAGCACTATCGGGGTCTGTCTCATGGGGCCCTTTTCTTTAAGTGGTGACTCAGGGCGGATGCTCAGAAGCTCCTATATCCTTGCCCGCCATGTTGGCCCAGTTCCCATTCCCTAAATGAGCCTTGTCCTTTCCCACCTCCATACCGTTGCTTATCGGTGTGGTGGGGAAAGAGATGATTTAGAGCTAGACCTGGGTTTGAGACCTAGGTCCACCTCTTGTTTACTCCGTAATCTTGAGCAAATAGCTTAGACTGTTTAAAGGCTTTGCGAGAATAACGGTACCTGCCTCTTCCAACACTGTCTATTGTAAGGTATGGGCGAGAATGTACGTGACAGTACTTAGCAAGTTATCTGTTACATAGTAAATACTCTTTCCTCTCTCCATTTCAGGGAGCTTCCTTTTATTCCTTCCCCTGGCTCTGTTTATTAAAATTCTGTCCATCCTTAAGTCAGCTCTTACATTACACCTCCAATGAAGCCTCCCGTGTTCTCAGATATAAGAGACTGGGCTTTCCCTTTTTCTATACTTTGTGTATTTTAGACTTTTGAAGTGAGTTCTAAGTAGTAGGGGGAATAGAACAGGAACGGGTTGCTATCTGAATAAAATAGCGCTGTATCTGGAAGCAGGAAAGTAAGGGTCAGTGAGAGACAGGATGTGAATGGTATACGTGAGGATGTGTTGGTACTCAGTGCAAGGCGATTGATTCTTAGCCCGTCTGCTCCCAGTAGGTCAGAGATGCAGTTTGTCTCTTAATTCCTAGTATTAACCACAAAAGATGGGCCACTCACTCCTCTTTATTTAGTGAGAGCCAGCTACCAATCTTCCAGGTAACCCTGAACTTTTAGAATTTGCTGCTATGTTTTGATAAGAAATGAGTAGTCAGTCTGTAGATTTCGCCAGGAGGACCAAGCTTGATCAGCAGAATGGAAAGTATCCAGGATGACATCCGTCTGGCAAGCCTTGAGGGAAACAACCAAAGATGGCCAACACAACTGCTTGTTCTTTATTTCCCATTTCACACCTGGCATAGTCAGGAAACTATATGTAAAAAGACAATTTTTTCTTTAAAGAAAAAACAAAACTATAGTCAAAAAAGCCCTCATTGCTCTAAAGCTGGAAGGATTCATTCATTGCAGCTCATTGTTCACAGTCGTAGACTTGAGCATTTTGTAGATGGAAGGGCCTTCGAGTTGAATAGGGTCCTCAAAAGGGAACAAAAGTCTCTTGCTTTCCGCATGAACAGAGTTGATTCACAAGACAGTGTTTCTTGAGCTATGAGGAGTGATTTCAGACAATTAGCTAATTGGGTGAGGGAGGTGGCCTATCGGCTTTGCAGAGAGGATGTCTGCTCTTAGGAATCCACGTAAAGAACATATCATAAACTTTCCATGACAGCCAGAAGCAGCCCCATTAATCCTCCTATGTAATGGCCAGCCATAACCACAGAGGAGGAGAACATTTCTCTTGAGAGTAAAACCATGAAGACCCTAACAGCTGCCGACTGCTGATCACTCAGCATCAGCTCAGTGTTGTTTTAGACTTCGCAATATTTCTGAATGATCTTCCAGTTTACTCGGTTGTGAGGGGATAAAGTGACTCTCCAGAAACAGTCTGCTGTTTATTTTTGTGTTATCGGATGCTTAGTTTGTTGAAATGACACCTATTGTATGGAAAACAAGGGCAGAACTCATTTGTGGCCATCTTGAAAGTCCAAATGGATTGGGGAAAAAAAAAAGAAAGAAAAAGGGGAGATAGAAATTTCTACAGGTAAACTTTGAGTTTTTCTGAATTTCAAGTGTGGAGGAAATTCAGGATGAAAGAAGAGAGTCATAGACTTGTCAAGAAGGGAATCAGGAGAAGATAAGGGGTGTAAGTCAATAAGTTGAAACCCTTTGCCCCTAAACTTAGAGCCACTGAAATTAGTGTCATCGTTCTTTGGAACCTATTGTAGAATGTACCCAGAGTGTGAAGTTTTATAATGAGAGTGGTGTGACCATCATAGGATGACTAATCTCTCCAACCAAAACAACCGCAGGGTTGATCATTAGGAGACCCAAGTTTTCATAGCACTGCATATACCCTTGGTAGTTAGTGGTTAAGAATCAGGGCTTTGGGTCTGTCTGACATGGTCTAGAATGCTGTTTTTGTCACCTATCTACTTTATAATGTAGGCTTAGTACATGGTAAGTATTTATTTCAGGGATATTTTCAATTTATTAAGTTGATGGTGGTTTAAATAGTTTTATCCCATTGCAAGCCTAGAAGAAGGAGTTGCTGCCTTTGGTTTAGAGGCTCAGTGTTGTGATTAAGGATGCTTGTTCTGTGTATCTTCCCACTCAGCCATCCATAATGTGTTGGCTTTCAACCTCATGGTAGCAAGAAAATCAGAATCTTCTCAGGAGCCCCCAGCAGATACCTGCTTATGTCTTGTTATCCAGAACTGTGACTCATCGTGGATACCTCCAGTTAGAAGGAAGGCTAGGAAAGCAAGTGTCCTGCTTTTCTAGACCCTATAATGAAGGAAGAAGGAGGTTGTGAATGGGTATTAAGTTTTCCAGCCAACAGTGCAACGCCTGGTATAACATTAAGTTAAAGTTAAATGCTGTTAGGATAATGATGGTGACAGATAATCCACCTGTGCGCTTCTGAAGGTTCAAGTGATATGATATTTCACATTCTGTATTTGCCAAATACTTTTACTTTTCTGTATAAGAAGTTTGTTGGTAGTTGATAGTTGTTGTATAAGGAGTTTGTTGGTAGTTGTTGTTATTGATTTCTTGGAAGTTTCTTGATGACTGATCCAAAGAGGAAAGATTGGCTGGGAAGGATAGCAATGCAGAGTTCAAGCTTTCACACTGACCTGGCGCAGCTCCAGGCCTCTTACTTACAAAGCCTTCCTAGACCACCCAGAAGCACAGCAGTTGCTCACCACTCTAAACTCCTAGTACTACTTATGACTTATAATGTTTATTTGCTACTTATATTTTAAAATACCCATGGCTTCTTAGCTAGGTTTTGAGTTCCTTAGTTTCAGGTTTGCATGGACTGTGCCCTGTAGAATGTAGGAAGGAACTCAGTGGCTATTCACTTATTGTCAGAGCATTTTCTATTTCTCAGCATTAGCTGGATTTGATAAAACAGTGTAGGGATGGGAAATGATTGGAATGATTCTCTTCTATGGGGAAAGAATTTTATCTTCATTTGCTCAGACCTCTACCATTTTTCCTACAGCTTCTCCCTTCTTGTTCTTGGCCTCCTAAGAGCAGTATGGATTGCTGGGATAAAGTGCATCCTTCCTCTCCACTGTATCACTTCCTCACTCACCAGCCTCTTCTTAACTAAGTCTTGGCTCTGACTTAGCTATGAGGAATATTGCCCTTCTTTTAGTAGGGCTCTGCCCCCCCACTGCCGTCTGTGATCCTCAACCAAAAGAAAACCATTGTAGTGTAGCTTGTGTGGTGGCTCTTTGCATATTCCACCACTCTCCTTCTGTCTTTGGGGAGAGTTAACTTAAGAGGCAAATAGTGCTGGGTCAGAAAATCAAACCCATTGACTGAAATCTGCAATGAGCTATAAATCATTGTCCGATCTTTTGCTGAGACCAAAGGCTAAGAATGTGTAGGGATCTTGTAACATGAAGATACTGAATAAAATGCTTAGCCAGGAGCATTTAATAGCAAAGCCAGCTGGAGAGCCTGTTGCCTAGTCCACTATTATTTTAACATTGTTCTCTGCTGTTGCCACGGTCTTCAGAAGTGTTGCCAGGGTAATCACAGCCAGATTCCTAACAGTTGAATCCAGTGGCTCTCTTCTCTTAATCATGACTCCAATTTTAGAAACAGAGATGAAAGCGATTACTAACATATTTTAGTTTGATTTATATTACTTAAGTCAATAATCCAGTTTGTTGTTTGTTTTGTTTCTGACAGCACACAACCCAATGATTTCCTAACAACCTGGTTCTTATACCCTTTGGCCACTTGATTTTCCCACATTTTTTATTCCTGCCAGGCGTTCACTGATCATGGTTGTTGTTCAGATATAGCCAATGTGGTACCTGTATTTCCAAGTTATAAAATAAACTTAATGTGCAGATGTGCATAGACCAAACATAAAATCCTTGTTATCTATTTACATAATCAAGCAGTTCCCCAAGGCTTAGGGGATTGGGGTCCCAGTTGGTTATTCCCCTTATCTTCTGATGCAGAGAGAGTAGGATGAAGGTATCAAACGGAGTTGAAGCTATCAATTCTCCGAACAGCTGCCCAACAGCTCCTGAAGTACAGTCTGGAGAGGTGGGTCTAGAAGCATCTGGGCAAGGAGAGAAGTCTCAGCTACCAAGGGATATCCAGAGTAAGACAAGAGGAAGCTGAGGATAAAATCCTGGGGATAGTAAGCCTAAAGGGACCCCCCCCCAAGACTGAAAAGGAGCACAGAGATGCAGGAAGTTGTGGTGCCAGATTATCCAAGGGCTTTGGGAGCGGCATTTAGGAAAGGGGCGCTCCTCGAAGGCAGCACCACAAAGGCATCCAGGGGATTTTACAACAAAAGAAGTCTTAGATCTTCCCAGGGTAAGAAAACAACCTGCTCTTCTCCCAGCCCAGCTCCCCGGGACTCAGATCACATAGGACCACCTACGTTTTGTTTTCCAATGTACGTTCACATCTGGCTCTCATTGGGTTTACAAATAGAACACTGAAGGATTCTCGGCTTCAAATTATTTACTGTAGACCTGGAAGAAAAACTTAGTCTGTGTTTGAAGGATACTCGGCGATAAGATTTTCCTTTGCAATCTGGGCCTAAAATTTCTGGGTGTAAGGACTTGGGCATTGCTCCATTAGGAGGAGTGCACTAATGGGGCAACGGGATGATGAGCCCTTCAAAATTATGCTAGGGTCCCCGGCAGCCCAGCGCGCCCTCCTCCCTCTGGCATTTCACCCTGTGAGATTCTTGATCTATTGTTGTTCAGTGCCATAGGGGGTATTCTGTTGAGGCTCAGTAAATAGTTGGCAGAATTAGCCTTCTAGAAATAAAAGAGAAAGGGGAAAAGAAGTCTCTGAAAACGTACTCCATCTTCCTCAAATTTCTGCTCAGGCCCTAGGGCACAGGGGGAACTCCACCGGCCGCTTCTTTCTGCCTTTAAACATCTATAGGAATGTTCTCTCTCCAAATCCAATAAACACCCCTCCTGATAGCCAATTTTTCATCTCCTCAAGTTACATTTTAGTTTCCCCACATTTCAAGCCTTGATTTGTCCTTACAGATGCCTTCAAGTGCAAATAAATTTCCTGTGTTTCATGCCACCTTAATGTAGGTTTCCAGCCCTTCCTAAGTCTTAGATAGTGAGGTTTGCTCTTGATATTCAAAATTCACTATAAAAAAGAATATGTGTGTGTGTATAACTGAGTCACTTTGCTGTACAGCAGAAATTAACAACATTGTAAATCAACTACACTTCAATAAAATAATGTTTTTTAAAAAACGCACTTAGACATAGGATACAGTTGGTACTACCTATCCATTTCTCTCATTATTTGAGTCACTCTGTGTGTAAAGCTCTAGGTCCCTGCCGTCTGTGCTCTGGTTGTATGTGAATAGAAAGCCCACAACCCAGTGAGGATTTGAATGCTAGATTGAAATTTAAATCCCAGCAGGTGCCCGATGAGCTTTTCTAGGGAATAAAGCCAATACTAAATTGTCCTGCCTAGGTTGGTGGGCAGGGGGGAGTTCCAAGCCGGTACCTTCTTCAGACACTTCTTGGGGAACCACAGGCCCTGGGGCCCTGGCCACTAGCTTCCAATAGCCTGTGTATTTTTAGTCTTCGCTTTTCATGTAAGTTTCCCGTTAACTGCTTGCAGGAAATCTTTTCTTGGACATAATCTGCTCATTTCCTGAAGTCTTCCTCTCGGCATTGTGTCAGTTAGGGATGAATCAAGTCAGCATTTTTGAGGAGCCTGCGCTCGCTTCCCCGCCACGGCACCCCCCCCCCCCCCCCGTGGATACCAGAAAGCTGCCTTTCTTGTCTGTCTCTAGGGGGGAAGGGGGGAGGGGCAAGCCCTGGGTGTGTGTCAGCCTCTTAGGCCGCCTGACACAAGTGTCCTTTTGTATGTGGAGGGAGCATGTGTGTTTTTCCCTTCCCAATGGCTACTTTCATTTATTAGGTCCGGGTGGTGTCCCCCGAGCGGTCAACAGTGGTGTAGGAGGTACAGCGCTGCCTCGGTGAGGCAGCAGTAGCGGCAGCGACTGGTTGTCCTTCTCTGCCCCGCATCCCCTTTGTCCAGTGTGGGTCAGGGCTGATGTGAACCAGCCTGGGCCCTCTACTCCCTTTCCGGGGTCCAGTCAGAGTGGACACTGTTCCTCCTACCTTGAAGGTTTAAACTTGGAGAAAGAACTTGGTTTTCAACTTGGTTTTCCATGATAAGGATAACAATCCCTCATATTTGTACGGTGTTAAGTTTTCAAACATGTTACATCTCCTGCGGAACCGAAATTCTGGTTTTGTGATCCCTTAAGAATGTAGGATTTGAATCAAAAGATAGGAGTTTGAGGGCTGGCTCTGCTCTTTAATAACTGTGAGACCTCAGGAAGTTATGGAGCTAATAATGGTGTTCCAGATTTTAAATGAGAAGACGTATGTGAGTGCCTGACACGGAGGAAGCAGTCAGATGTTAACCCCCACACCCCCGCCAAAAAAAAGAAAAAAGAAAAAAGAGGATGGGAAAGGGTGTTAAAGCCAGTGCTGGTGATGAATGCATGCATAAAATGCTAATCCTTTTAGTTACTGTTTGGTTTGGGGTCCAAACGTAAGCATTTTCTCTCCCCTCCAAACCACCCATTCCCCTGGACTCTCATTCAGACCTGTCCTTCCTTCTCTCAGACATTCATCACTGTGGGAGCAGTTTCAAATCCTATCAGCATGTTCTCTCACTTAAAGCAGACCTTTGTCATGGGAAGCCAGCCACTAGCCCAGTGTTTGGCACAAAGTAGGGTTCAACTACTTAAATTACTTGAATTCAATTACTTGCATTACTCCTTGTGAAAATCTCTGAAATACAACCCATTTCCCATCCACAGGCGCCTACCCTTAGTCACTCACACTTATTTCTGATTTGTATACCCCGGGACCCGTGCAAGAAATAGAAACCACTCCAGATACTGCGAACAGGAGGGAATTTAATTTAGGGGATTGGATGCTCACCAAATAGTAGGAAAAACTAACACTGTGTGTCCTGGTCTAGAACTCCACACCTGACACTCACTCCCTCTCCCCACCCCCAGAAGAGCACTGGGGCGAAGTCGAACACCCCACCCTTATTCCCTAGCTGTAATCTAGCAGTTGGAAGGTCGGACTTGAGAAGCTACTGTTGCAACTGCTCCATGGCACTTAGGAAGTTGGACAGTGTCTCAGCTTCATAAAACCCTTTCATATCTAGACCCTTGCTTGCCAAAAGCAACAAGAAACAGGTATAAGAGCAGGAAAATGGGCTTCGCCTCACTTTCAACTTACTAGTCTGTGTGAATGTAACTAATTGGTTCGCTAACTGCAAGCAAACCTGGTAAAAGTGATTTTTTAGTTTTCCACTATTTCCAACTAGAAGGGGCGTGGGGTGGCAGTGGGGTGAGCCAGCCTTCAGTATATACCACACTGGTGTTATCCAGAATATATTTTAGGTAGCAGTATGACAGGATAAAAGCTAGATGAGGAAGCACAGACTGGTTGGTCTGCATCTAGTAGATTCCTTCCAAGTGCAGAATCATTTGCATAGAATGTTTTGGATCACATGTCTCTATGGGTAATCTTCCATATTTCCCAGTGGCCTTGAAAAGAGCCTGATTGTCTCAGCCAGCTCTCCTTATAACTCATGGGATGTACCCAACAAACTTTGGGATGAATGCCCTCTGTATATGTCAGATACTGTGCTAGGCAAAGAGAGCAAAGGATCAAAAAAGAAAGACAAGTCCCTACAATCAAAGAGTGCTCGATAATCTAGCAGGCTGACATGATAACAAAGGCTAAAATCAAGAACACAGATGAGAGGTACATAAATCAGACTGGGCGATAAAATGAGGATAAATATGAAAAGATCATCTATATTCATGTAAAGAGTTAAAGGATTTTTATTAATATCAAGAGCCTACAAGCCTGGCCTTATAAGCTTAAATAGAATCTCTTTCTCCCAATTACCCAACCCAGACATAAGACCCCCAACGTTTTTTAATGAAAATTTTCAAATAGACAGCAAAGTCCAGAGTTTTACAGTGTATACCCATGTGTCCACCATCTAGATTCTGTGTTATTTTACTAAACTTGCTGTATCACATACCTGTCCATCTCTTCATCCCTTTATCCATCTGTGATCCAGCTTACTTTTAAAACATTTAAAATAAATTGCAGGCACAAGGGAGGGGGGAAGGGGAAGGGAGTGCACTGAATGGAGAGTTTGGGGTTGGTGGATACAAACCTTATCATTTGGAATGGAGGGGCACTGGGCTCCTACTATACAGCACAGGGAACTAGGTGTGATTGGGTCACTTTGCTATCAACAGAATTAGAAGAAACATTATAAATCAACTATACTTTAATTTAAAAAAATAGATAAATCTCAGGCATCATTATATTTCTCCCTAAATAATTCAGCATGCACACAGTTAACTCATCAACCAGGGTCCAGTATTTTTTCAGTATTTTCTTTAAGGTAAAATTTCCAGAGTGAAATGCCCAAATCTTAAGTGAGATTTGATAAATACATGCCACTGTATAATTCAAGTACCTGTAAAGCTATAAAATGTAACCATCATCCCAGGAAGTTTCCTCCGGCCCCTTCCTGGATAATTCCCATCCCCACCCTTCAGAAGCAACCACTATTCTGATATTTTTTTCCCCACCATAGATTATATTTCTCTGTTTAGAATTTCACATAAATGGAATCTTATAGTATATGTGCCTTTTTGTGTATGGCTTCTGTGACTCAGCATAATACTTTTGAAATCCATCCATGTTGGTGATCGTTTTAATAGCCCATTCCTTTTTATGGCAGAGTAGTATTCCATTGCATGAATGTACCACAGTTTATCCATTTTCCTCTGGATGAATACCTGGATTATTTCCAGTTTTGGGCTATTATGAAAAAAAATCTGCCCTGAACTTGTAATATACTTTTTAAAAGGAGATTTTTTTTCCTTCAGTTTTAGATTTACAGAAAAATTGAGAGGATAAAGACTCTAAATGCAATGCTACCAGTAAGTACCCTGCAACAGGAAAATGTTTCTGTCATCCCATTGAAATTATTGACCAGTATTTAATTTGTCCAGAAAGTTGGAATCATGAATACCTAGTGGTTGATGGCTATATCCGTCCATTCCTGAGAGTCCTACTCAAGGGTTCAGGGTCAGGTCCTTAGGTCTGCAGGTGAGGGAATAAGCTTCTGTCTTCATCTGCACTAGTAAATGTTCTCTCTATCCCCAGCACTGCTTTCTGTCTTTGCCACTTCTAGGCTTTTTTCTCACCTCCAGCAAGTCCTCAACAAGGCGGTAAAACTTTTTCAAAGTCCAATTTATGATTATTACAACAGGTAATATTTATGTTGTCATTTCAAGTTTATAAAGATCTTTAAAATCCATTTCTTCTTTATTTCAAGGTAGTAAGATATACATTATACTCATCTTTTAGAGGAAATACTTTAGCTCAAAGAGATTAAATCACTTCTCTAGAGTTACACTGCTAGTGATTAAGAGTTTAGGATATAATCCCAGCTCTGTCTTGCACTTAAATCCTGAAATTTTTCTTTATATCATATTTTTTCTGCTCAAAATTTTGAGCCTCGCCATTCTTTCGTTTAAATTATCCAAGACCCTCTATGTTTGGGACTCAGCCTACTTTTTCTTTCTCTTCTTTTCCTGGGACCTTCAAGGCTCTAGAAACACTCAGTTGTTAAGTTGTTTCCTGTGAACACTTCATGAATATTACTCCCTCCGTGCTTTTTGATGATGCTTTTATTTTTTTTAATTTTTTTGTACAATGATTTTAATTTTTTCCATTGTAGCTGATTTGCAGTGTTCTGTGTCAATTTTCTACTGTTCAGCAAGGTGACCCAGTCACACATACATGTATAATTCTTTTTTCTTAGATTATCATGCTCCATCATAAGTGACTAGATATAGTTCCCACCGCTATCCAGCAAGATCTCATTGCTTATCCATTCCAAAGGCAATAGCTTGCATCTATTAACCCCAGATTCCCAACCCATCCCACTCTTTCCCCCTCCCCCTTGGCAATTCCACCCCCCCCTTTTTTTTAAAGAATTTTTTCTTTCTTTAAACTTTATCTCTTGTTTCCAGAATTTGATTTTGGGATTATTTCTTGGGCCTTCTCAGGTATTGCTTGAACATGAAATACCCTTTGATCACTGTGCCCAATCCCTCACCACAGATTCCCAACATAAGGTACATGAATCTGTATTCTGCTCGTATATTAGACTGCCCAGCAGATCCCTTCCGTATTCAGATACAAAGATGATTAAAACATGATTCCTTATAGTTGCTTTCAGTCTCTTATCCCAATTAGCTGTGTATGGAAGTGGTGATGATATAGGGATTGAAAACTGACCCAGATATAGATTTACTGAGTTGCCACTGTGTACCCAGCACAGATGTTCAGTACATATTTGTAGAATTGTATAGAGTAATAGACATGGGCTTTAGTAGGAATGATCTTGAGCATGGCTTTACCTGCTGTGGTTCAAGTCCATAGAAGGGGTCTCTGCCTAAATAAATTTCTATTCAATTTCTCTTTAGTCTTCAACTCACTGGGTCAAAACTGTGTCTTCTTTTGAGGACATGTTTCAGGGTAGCAAACGAGTCCTCAGGTGATTTAAACATTCTCTATAACATCATTTCATCTGTTCAGCCAGAATCACTGAGGTCCTAGTCTATGTGTCTTTGTCTGAGAATACAAAGATGAACAAACTGTTACTCTCAAGAAGCTTAAGAAACTCACAGCAGAATGTAGACATCTACACAGACAAATAATACATAACCTGAATCTTTTTTGGAATAAGACTGAGCTAATTTAAAGCAACAATTTCCTTTCCTACAGCGAAACCCTTCAGAAAACTTTCATGACCATCATTTCAGGGTTTGTTTGTTTTTTTTTATTGAAGTATATTTACACGCTGTGATAATTTCTGCTGTACAACAGTGATTCAGTTATACATGTACACACACTCATTCTTTTTCAGATTGTTTTCCCATGTAGATTATCACAGAATATTGAATAGAGATCCCTGTGCTGTACAGCAGGACCGTGTTGGCCAGTCATTCCATATATCACAGTGTGCATGTGTCAGTCCCAGACCCCCAGTCCCTCCCTCCCCTCCACCTGCCCCCTTTGGTAACAGTAAGTTTGTTTTCAAAGTCTGTGACTCTGTGTTCTGCAAATAAGTTCATTTGTATCCTTTTTGTTTAGATTCCACATTTAAGTGACATCATGTGATTGTCTTTCACTGTCTAACCTCATTTAGGATGATAATCTCTAGGTCCACCTATGTTTGCTACGAATGGCATTATTTCATTCCTTTTTTATGGCCAAGTAGTATTCTATTGTATATATGTACCACATCTTCTTTATCCATTTCTCTGTCGATGGACATTGAGGTTGCTTTTATGTCTTGGATATTGTAAATAGTGCTTCAGTGAGCACTGGGATGCATGTATCTTTTTGAATTCTGGTTTTCTCTGGATATATGCCCAGGAGTGGGACTGCTGTATCATTTGGTAGTTCTATTTTTGTTTTTTTGAGGAACCTCCATACAGTTTTCCATAGTGGTTGTACCAGTTTACATTCCCACCAACAGTGTAGGAGGGTTCCCTTTTCTCCACATCCTCTCCAGCATTTACTGTTTATAGAATTTTTGATGATGGCCATTCTGGCTGGTATAAGATGTCCTCATAGTAGTTTTGATTTGTATTTCTCTAATAATTAGTGATGCTGAGCATCTTTTCGTGTGTTTTTGTCCATCTGTTATGTCTTCTTTGGAGAAATGTCTATTAAATCTTCTGCCCATTTTTTTGATCAGATTGTTTTTTAAATAATGACTGCAAGAGGTGTTTGTATATTTTGCAGATTAATCCCTTGTCAGTCACTTCATTTGTAAATATTTTCTCCTATTCTCTGGGTTGTCTTTTCATCTCATTTATGGTTTCCTTTGCTGTACAAAAACTTTTAATTTGGTCTCATTTGTTTATTTTTTT
Organism: Catagonus wagneri; assembly: GCA_004024745.2. Classification (NCBI taxonomy): domain Eukaryota; kingdom Metazoa; phylum Chordata; class Mammalia; order Artiodactyla; family Tayassuidae; genus Catagonus; species Catagonus wagneri. The sequence continues at coordinate 3,891,603 of PVHT020000037.1, forward strand.
ATTTTCTTTAGGAGATGGATGTGAAAATATATTGTTGCAATTTATTTGTAGCCAGAGAGTGTTCTTCCTATGTTTTCCTCTGGGAATTTTATAGTATCCAGTCTTATATTTAGGTCTTTAATCCATTTTGAGTTTATTTTTTGGTATGGTGTTAGGGAGTGTTCTAATTTCATTCTTTTACACGTAGCTGTCCAATTTTCCCAGCACCACTTATTAAAGGGACTTTCTTTTCTCCATTGTATTTTCTGGCCTCCTTTATCATGGATTAGCAGACTGTAGGTGCGTGGGTTTAATTCTGGGCTTTCTACCGTGTTCCACTGATCTATATTTCTGTTTTTGTGCCAGCACCATAGTGTTTTGATGACTGTATCTTTGTCGTATAGTATGAAGTCAGGGAGCCTGATTCCTCCAGCTCCATTTTTCTTTTTCAGGATTGCTTTGGCTGTTCAAGGTCATTTGTATTGCCATACAAATTAAATTTTTTATTCTAGTTCTGTGAAATTTACTGTTGGTAATTTGATAGGGATTGCATTGGGTCTGTAAATTTCCTTGGGCATAATTTCAGGTATTTGCTCTTTATTTAGACTTTTTTAATCCACGGGAAAAAAAAAACTGTCAAATTTGCTTCAGTAGAGTTGACTACTTTTATCTTATTGACCCGAGACCACAATGTATCATTTCATTTCATACAGAAAAGCAAACTAATACAAAAACAAAGTCCCCCTAAAAGTTTATCAGTATGAGCTGAAGTAATTTTCTCATTTGAATAGTATTCGGGCTTGCTAGCTGTCCTCTGAAAGCAAGTTGTGATGATTTTAAATAAGGCATTTGCCTGAAAATGACATCTGTTTTGACTAGTTCACAAGTTTAGAAGCATCTTCCATAAAAAGTAATGAAGGAGCTCTTTGGATACTAATATAGAATAAGCTCCAAGATTATTTTTTTTATTATTCATTTATTTTGCTTTTTTAGGGCTACACTTGCGACCTGTGGAGGTTCCCAGGCTAGGGGTTGAATCAGAGCTGCAGATGCCAGCCTATGCCACAGCCACAGCAACACCAGATCCAAGCCACGTCTGTGACCCACACCACAGCTCACAGCAACGCTGGATCATTAACCCACTAAGTGAGGCCAGGGATCGAACCCACAACATCATGGTTACTAGTGAGATTCATTTACGGTGTTCCACGACAGGAACTCCTAAGCTCCAAGATAAAATTTAAGTGGGGGAAAAATAAAAAAAGTGAACCTCCGTTACATCCTCTGTAAAGATACTGAATTTTACTCTCTGACCATTTATATTAGAAAGTAGAAATAGTATATATATGCATATATTTACTGTTGCAAAATAATCTCTGAAGTGCAACACAGGAAAGTGATAACAGTGATTCTCTCTACAAAGCAAAAAACAGGATGGCTGAGGGTGTGGAGGGGAGGAGACTTTCTGTTTGCCATTTTATACCTCTTGGTTCTTAAGCCATGTTATGTCAAAAGTACAGTGTTTAAAAATAAATGATCAAAAATGGTTTAGGTATCACTTACTACTGAAGTTCATGAGTAGGCAATTGTGAATTTTCTTTTTTCTTCATGGTGTGCTTCTTCTCATGACTTCTGGTAAAATCACCCTCTGAGTATAATCTCTATATCTCTTGACTACTGACAGTGTGGTGGCTGTCAGTGTGTTGCTAAGTCATGTAAGATTCTTAGAAATCGCACACTTTAGGTTGGTAGTAGTTTCTGTGGTCAGAAGAAGGTGCATATGAGCAAAGATAGAGTTCTTAGAAACCTGGCGTCGTAAACTTTCAGGGCTGAAAGAGCCACAAGTTCATTCTCATCCACCCTCATTGTCTGCTTGTATATCCCCTGCAACATTCCTGCTAAGTGGTCACTGTCATTACGATGTTGGTCAGTGTTATTAATACAGATGTTAGCTAAATTAAATGTGCCTCAACCTCCTGGTCTCTGTTCTATCCTGGAAAGATCAAGGGACTAAAAGTCAGATTATTTGACATCTAGTGTCACCTCTGCCACTGATTGACTGTGCGGCTTCAGGCAAGTTACCTTCCCTCTCTGGTCTCAGTTTCTTCTTCTCTGAAATTAGAGAATTAGACTGTGCCAAGGGTGGAAAGTACAAGGCATGGCTGCTGCCACTTCCTCCTCTCTGCCCACGATAGACATCGCTTCAGTTTGGATAGATTGTTTTTGACAGATAACCACAAATGAAGTCTCAGAAGACTTCTCAGCACAGTCCACCAAGCAACTAGAACCATTAGTTGGGACTTGGCAAGGGAGATAAGTCATTCCCTTTCTTCTCTAAAGTTTGCAAACAGCGATGTGCTGGTAAATGTTTAACAACTGGTTCTCAGGAAAAAAAAAAAAGAAGAAACAGCAGCCCTGATTTATAACATTTGCCAGTTTCCATGATGTAGATGCTCCCACCATGACTGATTTCATATTACAAAGGTGAAGTCAGCTGGGTTGCAGAATTGCTGAAAATGTAACAACCAGCTTTTGTGAGGAGATAAAGTCTGTCTCCAGCACATGGACACAAAATGGATGACTTTGGATTAACTGGCTACAGCCCTAAGTGAAAATGACTATCCCCCTACGGAATTTTATCCAAATGCGTAATTCTTGCTTTACAGTCTTTTGCATTTGAAAATACTTGATTGTCAGGAGATCCTTGTGAAATTACTCTACTCCCCTGAGCCTCAGCTACACTATCTGTAAAATGGGACTAAGAATCCCTACCTGATAGGATTATAGCCGTTATTGAGAGGTTGCATGTAAATCACTTAGCACAGTGCCTCGCCCATCATTTGACCTCTGGAATATTCTCCGTCCCTTACCAAAGTGGAGGCTGTTATGTTAGATTGTGGCTTGTTTGCTTGTTTGTTTGTTTTTCCAGACTTCCAAACAACTAGCCATGCTTTCCCTCCAGCCCTTCTCTTTTTCTAACCATTGTATACTCCCTTGATTTTATCTTTTCCTCTGTCTCTCTCCTCCGCTCTACTGTACTTAATCTCCCATCTGAATGGAATATAAATATTCAATCTTACCTATTCCCAAGGTTTTATCTGGATATATCCTCTGTCCAAACCTTTCTTAGTAATCTATGCTATTGGAGATTATAGGCACACTTATGGGCAGAGACCAAATATGTGTAAATCTCTTGAACTATCCTCCATCATGACACCGTGGGTAATCGCTAATAAGTCACCACTTGGGAATCAAAAGGGACTTCTCTTACGTGGGTACTAAAGGAGGTTACTGCAGATCAGTCCAGAGCTTAATGACAGATACCTAGTATATGCTTATGACCAGCAGGTAGAAATAATTTGACAATCGAAGAACACATCTTTTTTTTTTTTCCTGCGAGTGGAGTACATTTGAAACGTTGTCCTAAACCAAAAATTGGGTTAAAAAATGTATACTCTTCTCCTTTCTCCAGTATAATGTTTATAAAACAAAAGTGTTAAAGTAATTGCAGTATAATCTGTGCTGCATTTCCTAATTACAGCATCAATTCTCCAAACACTAAACACACATGCTGTGCTCCAGACACTGCTGTGGGCTGGGAGGGGAGATTTGAAACATGGTTCCCCAAATGCAAGGAACTTACAGTCTGGAGATGAGGAGTCAGGCAGGCAGCAAGCATAGCACAGAGTGGTGAGCGTGTGCCGTCACGGAGGGAAGCGGTCTTTCCATTGGCCAAGGGTCATGCGAAGACATCCTGAAGGAGAGATCTGGGAAGACTTCTCCTGCTTTCCTACCTCCTAGCAGTTAGCCTGGGGCTGCGCTCAGTAACCCCTGAGACACGGGTGATCCTATCCACTCCCAGTGCCTCAGTTAACATCCCCATATGCCGATGGCTTCCAAATCTGCATCTCAAGCCCACGGATGCACTTTGAGCACCAGATCCTTGGCTTAAAATTCAGCACCGCCAGGATGTCTTGAAGACTTTGCACTTCTAAATGTCTAAAATTATACTCAGTATCATCTACCGTCTAGCAAAGCTCCTCACGCTCCAAGAAACCTTGCATCAGTAGATGTCACGGTTTGCTCGAGCCAGAAGTCTGTTACCCCTCACATTCCAGCCATCACTAAGAAGCTGATTATAGCGATCAAATGTCTCTTTTGCTTTATCTTCTCTTTCTCTCCGTTGCCCCACTGTAGTCCATGCTGCCATCATTTCTCACTGGCACTGTAATAGCCTTTCAGCGGATGTGGCTGACTCTAGTCTTACTCTTCACCAGCTTTTCACACAGCATCCAGAGTGGGCTTTCCAGAACAAAAGCCTGGCCATATCACTCCTCTTTTAGAAACTCCAGTATTTTCTGTGGTCCTGAGGATGAAGTCCAAATTCCTTAACTTCTTCGCACAGGCTTTTCCTGACCCCTTCAATAGGGATAAGACCTCGTGTATTCATTCCACTAGCACACCATATTTCCACTTATCACAGTACTACTGATCATGCTTTGTTATAATACTTCTTTCTTGTTGACATCTCTGCTAAGTATTAGGCTCTGAGATCAAGGACCACTTCTGATTTACTGCTATATCCTCAGCCCCTACACAGTGCCTGGTACAGGGTGGAATACTGAATGTATAAGTTAGTTCATTATTTTAAATGATTTTTTTTTTTTTTTTTTTTTTTGCTTTTTAGGGCCACACCCACAGCATATGGAGGTTCCCAGGGGTCAAATCAGAGCCGTAGTTGCTGTAATCTACACCCTCAGCTCAGGGCAATGCTGAATCCTTAACCCATTGAGCGAGGCCAGGGATCTAACCTGCAGCCTCACGATTCCTAGTTGGATTCGTTTCCGCTGCGCCACGACGGGAACTCCAGTTATCTTAAGTGAATTTTTAATAATAATTTGCTATCTTGTGAAATGAGTAGAAAGCCTCTAATGTAACTGTTGGTAAGTTTGGTTAATTATGTAGTAAGTTTTTCTACAGCAGATATTCTTTGAGATGTATTCGCGAAGGTGAAAGATTACAGTTTGTCATTTTATCTGATTCTGTCAAGGGCCTTAGAGATCACCACCATTACAGAGCTTACGAGAGGAAAAAAAAAAAAAAACTGAAGAACAGAAACTTTACCACTTTTTCCCCTTCTAGTGCTGTATTTTGTATCTTTATGCCTATAGAGTTTTCTTTTCTTTGAATGACTCCCTTCGACACTTGCCAGGAATGAGAATTATTGGGCAAAAGGAGATGAACATTTTTCAGGCTCTTGAAATACTGCCACATTGTTTTCCAAACACATCATATCAACAAATAGCTTGGAGCCATGGCCAAGGGTGTCTGTTTAATCACACACTGACCACCCTGGAAAATGTCATTAAAATCTTTTTTGCTGGTTTACTGGGGGGGGGGGGAATGGGCTTCCCCACGCTTTTTTAGTTCATGTGAAATCTTCTTAATCCAACGCTTCAAGCAGCTCTTTCCGAAGGAGTATCCTACCCCTCAAAGACTTGTTCAGAGGCTGTGAGGCTCACAACCTCAACGGCCCCTGGGGCACAGCATCTCTGTTGTGCCGTGGGTGGGGGGCAGCGGTGGAGGGAAAACATAACACAAACCACACCATTGTTAGGGGATGAGGTTGCTGGGATAATGCTGTGAGAAGGGATGAAAAGAACGATTCTCCATTCTTGATTGTTGTGATTTCCAAGGATGAGCCAATCGCTCCAGCAGGGGCAGGGATGGGTCTTTACTGCAGCCAGATGCTCCTTTTTCCATTGCTGCCGTCCATTATTTCTGTTGGGGGGGGGGCAGGGGTGAGGGCAGCCTAGCAGCTGAAACAGATTAACTTTTATGCCAGTTTCCTCCCTTTGAGTGATTGCCCTGGACCTGGGCACATTCAGAAGTAGTCAAAAACTGTTTAGAATTAGGAACGTGGTTCAAGGTCCATGATGTGTAAGAGCCAACCTTCTGGAGTTCGCCATTCCTGCCTTTATCTGTGTGAGCTGCGAGAAGCAAAGAAAGCTTTCTTCCCTCCCCTTGCCCACTGCCCCTGCCTCTGCCTTCGTTCAGGCCCTCATCCTGTTTTGTCTGCGCAAGGGCAATAGCTTCCTGTCTCTCTTAATCTGCCCTCTTGTTCACTGTTGCCAAAGTAATATTTCTATGACGCGCACGTCGGGTCTTGTCATTCCAGTTTCAACTGTCAGTGCTTCCCTGCTGCCTTTAGCATAAAATCCAGGTCTGTTTTCCCAGCTTTTTTTTGGCCTTTAGCACCACGATCCCAAGCTGCTTTTCCAGACTGGCCTCTACCTCTCCTTTAGACTGTGCCCTGACCGGTGCATCCATTCCCTACAAGGGACTCATATGGGTCCTTCTGCCTCTGTTCACCCTGACGGACTCTTTCTAATGCCTCCCATCCCTCCTCAAAAATCCGGGCCCCTCAGCGATCACCTCTTCAGTGGATTTTCCTTGATTTTCCCCTAGCAGTTAACCACTCTCTCTCCTGTAACCTACACCACAGATTGTGATATCAACGTTTGTTTCCCCCACAGCAGGAGTTACCCTTCCTTTCGGATATTTGTGTCTGTGAATCCCCCAGCCCCTATCACAATATTTTGCATGTAATAAGTGCTCAAAAATGTTTCATTTCCTTCCTTTCTGTAGCCTGTTCTTAATCTCTTTAACCTTCAGTGTGTTCTACTCTTTAGAGCTGAAAGGGAATGTAGTATAATATAATCCTTTTTTTTTCTTTTTTAAAAAACGGTTTAAAAAAATCTCAAAGCTCAGTGAGGGAGGGAATTTGCCCTGTGTCGCACAGCCAGATTTAACGGCACAGCCAAATGTAATGGCTGATTGGAGCTGAACTCCTTAGATAAGTAGAAAAGAACCTTGAAATAAAGGATTGCATCAGCGAGAGAGGAAGGAACTGAGGTTAATTGCCAAGTGCTTTTGTTGTTGTTGTTGTTGTTTCTGGATTTTATATATATATATATTAACTTATTTTTATTTTTGGAAACTTACTCGTTTTCCAGAAATTGTAGTAAAATACCCAACATAAAAAACTCACCAACTGGTCCGTTGTTAAATGTACAAGTTCAGTGGCATTAAGTGAATTCACATTGTTGTGCAACCCTCACCACCACCCATTCTAGAACTCTTTTCATCTTGCAAAACCAAAGCTCGGTACCCATTAAACAGTAACTCCCTATTCCCTCAGCCCCTGACCATTACCATCTGCTTGCTGCGTCTGTGAGTTTGACCTGTGTCTATAAGTACTTCCCATAAGTGGAACATACAGGAGTTGTCTTTTTTGCGATTGGTTTATTTGCTAAGGATAAAATTTGCAAAGTTCATCCCTGTTGTAGCATGTGTCAAAATGTTCTTCCTTTTCAAGGCTGGATAATATTCCATTGTATGTGTATACCGCATTTTCTTTCTCCATTCATCCATGCATGGACACTGGGTTGCTTCCACCTTTTGGTTATTTTGAATAATGTTGCTGTGAACATGGGTGCACACATATTGTTCAGACCCTGCTTTCAATTCTTTTTTGGTATATACTCAGAAGTGGAATTGCTGGGTCATATGGAAATTCTGTTTTTAATTTTTTGAGGAACTACCCAACTATATCCTGTAGTGGCTGAACCGTCTTACATTCCCACCACAGTGCACAGGGCTCCAGTGCCTTCACATCATTAACAATGCTCATTACTTTCAATTTTTTTTTTAAAGCAGCCATCTCAGTGTATGTGGGGTAGTATCTCATTGTGGTTTTGATTTGCATTTCCCTAATGATTGGTGATGTTGAGGATTTTTTCACGCGCTTATTGGCCATTTGAATATCTTTTTTGGAGAAATGTCTATTCAAATCCTCTGCCTGTATTTTGGTCAGGTTGTTTTTGTTGCTGTGCTGAGTTGTAATATTTCTTTCTATATTCTGGATATTAACCCCTGATCAGATATATGATCTGCAAATATTTCTCTTATTCCATGGGTTGTCTTTTTGCTTTTTTGATTGTGTCCTATGATTCACAGAAGGTTTTAATTTTTATTTTTCATCTTTTCAAAGATGTTGAAAAGATGACTAGACATTCATAAAAAAAATTCACTTCACCTGTTTTTTTACTAGATTACCTCTCTTTTGGGGTTATAGACAAGAAGTCATTGCCAATTCCAACATCATGGAGCTTTCCCTGTATGTTTTCTTCTAAGAGTTTTTGTAGTTTTAGGTCTTACATTTAAGTCTTTGATCCATTTTTAGTTAATTTTTGTACGTGGTTTATGAAGTCCATCATCATTCTTTGGCTTCTGGATATTCAGTTTTCCTGGCACCATTTGTTCCATCATTTTATATGCGTGATAATCTGGGGACGTGTTATAGCGGTCTTATAGATGAGAAAATAGAAATTGAACTGTCCCTGGACTCTTGGAAACCTAGGTAAGCCAAAGGCATAAAAGAGGAAGAAAAAGACCATGTATGATATACAGTGAGAAGAAGAAGGGAATGGAGAGAGAGGAAGATAAATTGCATAGGCAGCTAGCCCTGAGTGGAACTTAGAAGTAGACTTTGAGTCACTTGAGATCCCCTCTGCTTCTGCCCTTTGACTCTCCTCTTCCCTCGTCTGACTGTACTTCTCTGATTCTCCTAGGGTAGCTCCTTCAGTTTGCTGACTCTCGTGAAACTCTTTTAAGAGGGTCATTTAAAGCCTTTCCACAATCTGTCCCAACCTGTTTTCTCAGCCTTCTCTGTGACTTCCTTTCTGCCACTGTGAACCTGTACTTGAGCTGTGTTAGTCTTAGGGCCCCAGAAACAAGTCCTGCCTTTAACCTCAAGGTCATTTTAGTCACGTTGCCTCTAGTGCAGTACCGTGTTTTCCCGGGGGCCCCAATATTCATCTCTCCATCTCCACAGTGTGTGGCACATGCCACCCACAGAAGTGGGTGCTCAGTAAATATGTTAAAAAGATGACTAGACAGTTTTTGTTCATCTGTAACGATGAATGCATCATCATTATATTCATATTTATATTGCTGTTGTGTACTTGTCATACGTAGTGACTATGAATGCATAGTCATTCAGTGTGTGTGTCACAGCCTTACTTTGAGGGACTTTAAAAGTTCATGTGACACGGTTTCTGCCTGCCATGGAGGGCAGTCTACTTAGGAAAAGATGAGATACTTTGTCCTGCCCATTACTATTCCGTTAACATGGAGTCCTTGCAACATTTAATGAGTGGCAGGGAGGACTGGTCTTATCTCCATTTCACTGGTAGGGTACTAAAGCACAGCAGAGTTGAGTGCTTGGGCTGAGGTCACTCAGGTAGAAGAAGGTTGAGGTGGGACTTGGACTCGGTGACTGAGCAGGAAAGATGCTTACCACTTTAAACAACTCAGTTTGTTCATCCACGAAACGAAGATAGTATCGTGTACTTTCCAGATGGCTGTGAGTATTGAAAATCATGGTACATGAGTAGAGTTAAGCCCAGTACTGACACACTGTATAGATGCTCACATGCCAGCCGTTATTATTTGTCTCTATCTGGTGTTTGCTCCCTGTTGTAACACACTGGCTGTTACTTTGGAGAAAAGGCTTGAAAGTACCATCACAATAATGTTGCCTCAGACTGTTGGGTATATTAGTAACTACTCCCGTTTACACGTGAGTCCCATGTTCAGTACCTCATGTGATTCCTCTCTGACTCGGGTGGGCAGTGCACGATTCCTTTCCTTCCGCTCCTGGAGTTGGGCCTTAATGAGTGAATTACATGAGTCTTGCTACTTCTCAGTCCAGAGGCTAAGGAATAATCCAGTTCGGGCTAGAACAGAGACATCTCTCATAATTTCCAGACTGAGTTCTCTTCAGTTACTCTTTCTGCAACCTTCCCTGCATTCCCTTCGCTGTGTGTGTGTGTGTGTGTGTGTGTGTGTGTGCACGAGCATTCGTGTGCACACATGTGTATGCGTGTGTGATAGTGGATTTAGTGGGTAAGGTCACTGAGGCATAGCAGAAGCTAATCTGTACCGGTGTCTTATTTTCAGTTTGCAGAGGCCCCAGGGCACTTCGGTGATAAATGGTGCCGTGTAAATTAAAACACAGCTAAGGATCTCTTCAGCGTTTCTTGAATTAAGTTTATTATGTGTGCTAATTTGCACCTAGAGGCTTTTGTTGTTATTTGTTGTAGTGACTATGGCAGTAATGAGGGTCTCCCAGCATAGCTTGGCATGTGCCCCATGGACAGTTTATTTGCATTTGGCGGGACTCCATTGTGTACCCTGAACAAATGAATCAGCCTCTTTGGGGGCTAGGGAAGAAAAAGCACAGGGAGGCTGTGAGTCTTGCTCATGATCCCCAGTGATCCTGAGTCAGGAGTTTACCAGGCAGTTCTTGTTCCATTCCTAACTAGGTTGTTCCTTAACCTATGGAATATCGAGTCCCTTGTAATTCACCCATAAAAGCACAAAGGCAGAGGAGGGGTGGGGGTTGGAGGGCCAATGAAAGGAACCGTTCACTGAGCATCTGAGTCAGACAGAAATCACATGAGCTGCTTTACATAGGCTCACATGCAGAGCAAGAGTGGCTATTAATATTCTCTGCAGTCCAAGATCTGATCCAGTCTTAGGACTATCTGCTTTATTGTAGTGGGTAACACCTTGTTTATCTGGCAGCTGCATTGATCCAAACTGTTTGAAGAACTTAAAATCTTCAGAGTGGTCCCAGAGGCCACACTAATGCTTATACCCATCTGATTCTCATGACACCCTCCTAAGATAAACAGAGCAGGTGATACTTTGTTCAGGAGTCTTAGGTCTTGGAACTTTCCCCGAACACACGGTAAATAGCAGACTGAGGACTGAACCCAGGTTCCTTGGTAGATCACAGCCTAAAGATTCTCCAGTGGTAAGAGTCAACATAAAACAGTGTATTGTTGAATAATGTCTTATTTTCCATTCCTGCTTCTACTACCTTCGTTGAGAGTCTTAATACTTCAGACCTGAGAAGCTGAAGAAAACCTTGGCCAAGAGCTGTAAAGGCAGGTCTGAGTTTAAGAGAGGAAGGCTTGGTTAGCAAGAAGAGCCCAGAGAAAAAGAGTCAGGAGTCCCGGCATTGGCACTTGATAGTTTTTCCTCTATGGTTAAGTTACTTAGCTGCTTCATGCCCCAGTTTCTTCATCTTTAAAATGGGAGAGTAATAGTAACTACTCATAGGATGGTTATGAGGACGAACTGTACCTGCAGTACGATAGCTCAGTGCCTGACATGGAATAAATGTATTTAGTTATTATTCTTATGCCAAACACCACATAGCTTGGAGAGAGCGCAAAATAATCTCCCTCTTGCTTTGCCCATATATTTTTTTATTTTTTGCACTCGAATCTTGGGTTTATTCAACGCAAGCCTTTTACTCTACACAACAAAGTGCAAGCACAATATCTAAAATGCTACAGTTACAAATCTCAAAATTTATAATGTCGACTGTACAGTAAAAGCCAAAAAAGCAACGAACATGTTGCCAAGGTGACCTGCAAGACCTACGTGAATACACAACACGAGGTTCCGTGATGACCTGGCAGAGCTGGCTCACAGCTTGCTTACCAGCTTCGGAACAAGCACGGGAGGGAGATGTGGGTTGGTTGTGCGTGCACGTGCATATAGTACATGGGAAAAGAACCATTCGGGGCAGATAACAGAGGGTATTTGACCCTAGAGGTCAGAAGGGGACTCAAGCAGGGGAGCAGGGCCTGGCTAGCAGGAGTGGCAGCTGCTTTGCACGCCCTTCCCTGAGGGATTCTGCAGACCAACAGGTTAGGGCGTAGACCTAGCCACCAGATTGGCCCCAGCTCATCTGTGGAATAGAAAAACGTGCTCCCAGGCAGGGGCTGTACCACCACCTGGAGCCCCTTGCTCATCCCTGCTGGCTTTGCCACCAAACTGATTCTTAGGAGCTAGAAACATGGCATCTCTAGGTTTTCTAGCTAGAAAACAAGGACCTCTTTATAGGCACGACCTCAAACCAACAACCTTCCTGTGGGTGAAACTCTGCCACAGAGAAAACGTCGAAGTTGCTGTCTTCACCGTCAAAGCGTGTCCCTGAGTGAGGGACTTCTTTGCTGTTGCTGCTCCTTCTGCTAGAAAAGTGACAGAAGTGAGTTGGATGGGATACGAGTCACAGGGGCTGAGCTTCAGCAGCCCTGCCTGTCAGAGGAGGGGAGCCGGAGTGGCTCCCGTGGGGGCAGTAGTCGGGGAATCGGGGAGGAAGGGAGCGGGACCTCCTCATCGAGGGAGTGACCCGTGCCACAGTCGCCTGGAGGAATTCCCCAAGGGGGGCCCAGGCCAGGGGACCGGCACAGTGGTAGCTATTGATTTGTGCTCCATCTCTGTGCTTCAGCACCTTCTCCACTTCATCTGGATTCTCTAACTCCCCGTACGCATCGCCTCGAGACCCGTAAGGGTGCATCCTTTCTGCAGGCCCGTCAGTCATTTAAATTTTCCCGTGGGTGGGGAATCTCTTCACAGTGAGATCCGTGGTCACCTTCCTGGCCAGCCTCCCAGTGTGCGCTTCGGTGGGTTTAGGGGGAAGGGCTCCACCTTTGCCTTTCCTTTACGTCTCTTTTGGGGGGTGTGGGTTTGGAGGGAGAACGCCGCCCGTGGTCAGGTCTGCAGGTCAGAGGAGCTGCAGGTGCTGGGGCTGCGGAATGTGCCCCGGCTTCCTGAGCAGCTTGCTGCCCGGCGCTAGAGCCGCTGCCTGAGCCTGAGCTGCAGGTGGAGGTGGACCCACCCTTGGTGCTGCTCCTACCGTTGGAAACACTGGGCCTCTTTCGAGTTTTACCCCTGCCTGGATCCTTCCCGCTTGACACCTCAGTGACCCCTTTATGTTCAGAGCCGCCCTTGGACTGCTCATCAGAGCCATCTTTGCTTTTGGGATGAGAAGGAGCTCTAGTGCTGGACTTGTTATTTTCTTTGACCCCTAGCAGGCTCCTTTTTATTCTCATTCCTGAACTCTTCTAACTTGAATCTGAGAAGCCATCTCTAGTTGGTTGCTATGTACACCAAGCGTGGCTTTCGGCCCCTGCGACATCCTCCCGCTCTCCTCAGCTGCTGAGGCCAGCCTTCCTGTATTTTCTTATTGAAGAATTACAGGGAAATAATTTCTCCTTTCCCCTTTTCCTCCTCCTTCTGTTCTTCCTCCATCTCTTCCTCTTCCTCCGTAGGGCAGCCTGGCTCATCACTTACTTTAAACACTAGGAGGCATTCACTGGGTTCCTGGCATCTTGCACGATACTCTGCTATATGACATAAACATGCCAAAAAAAAAAAAATTGGAAGTTCCTGTCATGGGGCAGCAGAAATGAATCCACCTAGGAACCATGAGGTCGCGGGTTCAATCCCTGGCCTTGCTCAACGGGTTAAGGATCTGGCGTTGCCGTGAGTTGCGGTGTAGGTTGCAGATGCAGCTCGGATCTGGCATTGCTGTGGCTGTGGCGTAGGCCAGCAGCTACAGCTCCGATTAGACCACTAGCCTGGGAACCTCTATATGCCACCTAAAACGCAAAAAAAAAAAAAAGGCCAAGCCTAAAATTGAAAGGGATCATTTGCAGCAAGGCATTGAACCTGCTATCTATCAATAGCTCTAGCATAGCACAGCGTTATTTGTTAGATAAAATGGTGTCAGTAAAGCTTACCTATGCCTCTTTCCTTGTATCTCCCACCCCATCTCAGGGTCTCAACTGTCTGGTCTCCCCCGACTTGGCCCACTGAGCTTCTAGCAGGAACCTCTGTCAGGACCCACCATCCCCTGTCTAGTAACCTCCTCTCCCTGAGTCTAGATGCCTGGCTACCCTGGTAAGCTAATTGCATCTTAGATATTTGCAGAAAGAATTAATGAAGAAACACATGCATTGAGGCAATATAAAAGCAGCATAATAACTAGTACCAAGTCATTAACACCACTGCCTGACCCAGGGCCTAGCACAAAGCAGTGGCGCAGTGGAGATGTTACATCAGCGATTGCTTTAGGTGGAATACATTTCCTGTCCTAAACATATGTTTGAAGCCTTGTTCAAATGCTGCCTCCTTTGTTCAACTGTTCTCATGTCATATATAAACTTTCCCACTTCTGTCCTCTAGCAGAACTTTACTGTAAAGTTTCAACGTTAATATTCTTTACTTAGGGGAAGAAAATGACCAGCCTTTCGTTTCTGCTTCTCACAGCAGTGCTGCCAGGATGATCAGCTTCATTTTATTGTTGAAGGTTGGTGACATGAAGATCCCAAGTTCATGCAGTTCATAAGTAGCAAAACTGACTCCAAAACTTCCTTCCAGCTAGTAAATTACTTCTCTTGCAAATGTTATACAGAAGAACTGTATTTTATTTTGTTGTGTTCACCACTATAGTAGGAGCCTTTTGAATCTAAGGACGGTCTCCTGCAGCTGCTTGTGCTTCCCAGAGATTCATGCATAATGAATGTTTGAAAGCCAAGTGTCCATTTTAACAGGGTCCTCAATGCTGGAATCAAAGGGATGACCCATGCAGAATTTTGTACAAAACAAGTTTTAGGGGGAAGACAAACCAAACTCTTGTCCTTAGGTCTAGAGCTCCATAATGCACCTTCTTAACCTTTCAAGGTGGCCTGGAGGGCACACCCGCCCAGGCTCTTTCGGATAGTTGGGACCACTGAGCGTAGCCTTTACTCTGTCCTGTGAAGGCTGCCGTCTACCACATGGCGCCAGAGTCAAGAGAAGCGATGGTTAACATTGCGGTCCTGGGCCAGGGTCCTCCTCAGCTAAGTAAGACTCATCACTATTAATATCTAAGTTTCTATTAATACTCTCTTTTCACTGAGAGCTAATTTAAATCCTCTGTTCTCTAAGCTATTCTTAACCACACGTGCCTGGGCCTGGTTCCCAACCACAGATCATAACTCTCCATTTTGGTTTTTGTACTTGCAGAAGCAATGGGAATTTTGCCTCTGTTGACTCTCTGTGGGAATTTTGGGTGGGACAGTTTTTTGTTATACAGGACTGTCTCATGCATTTTTTGAGGCTGGTATCCCTGTCCCCTGCCCTCTAATGCGTGGAGTGCTCCCCAGTCATGGCGACAACTTGCTCCCAGTCATTGTGACAACTTGCCCCCACCCCTGGAGCGTGTGGTAGTGCCGCCGGTTAAAAGCCACCACAACCTGACACCTGTCTCTGCCACCGTGATACCTGTTGACTTGAGTCTCTGTCCACAGCGCAGCTAGGACTAGGGAGCTTTCTCTCTGCATCTTGAGGAAAGAACGTTCTCAGCTTCTCCAGAACGCCCGTCTTTGAGGTGACACAAATTAAGGCCCTGACAAGATCTGCTTAGGGATTAGGCTGCTGTGACCAATCGAATGTCGTTGTTACTCTCTCAGGACAGTTTCAACCACTAGACATGTTTTTATTTTATTTTATTTTTTTCAAATCAGGTGGTGGTCAAGGGGCAGGGATGCTCAGGGAGTGACTGTTAATGAGTAAATGCGTTCGGGGTTTCTTTTTTGGGTGGTGAACTTAGTCTGGAATTAGACAGTGGCAATAGTTGCATAACCTTGTAAATATACGCACCGAATTGTACACATTAAAGGGTGAATATTTATGCTATGTGAATCATATCTCAGTTTTTTTTTTAAAGTTGCGTGAAGTCTGCTTCTCTTAGCATTTTTCCTGCCTATCCAGTTTCCCAAGCTTGAAACTTAAAAAATCTTACAATTTGTTTCTTCCCTTCAGTTTCTGTTTCTAATGGGTTACTGAAATCTAACTTCTCAGTAATTCTCAGATACTTTCCACTCCCCCCCCCCCCCCCCCCCCCCCCCCCC
>PVHT020000037.1:3907499-3917528 GCA_004024745.2 Catagonus wagneri
TTTTTTTTTTTGTCTTTTGTCATTTTGGGGTCACACCCGCGGCATGTGGAGGTTCCCAGGCTAGGGGTCTAATCGGAGCTGTAGCCGCCGGCCTGAGCCACAGCCACAGCAATGCGGGATCCGAGCCGCATCTGCAATCTACACCACAGCTCACAGCAATACCGGATCGTTAACCCACTGAGCAAGGCCAGGGATCGAACCCACAACCTCATGGTTCCTAGTCGGATTCGTTAACCACTGAGCCATGATGGGAACTCCTGCTAATCCAAACTTCTAATCCAACCTTCCCCCACCCCCACGCCCTTGGCAACCACAAGTCTGTTCTCCATGTCTGTGAGTCTGTTTCATAGATAAGTTCATTTGTGTTATATTTTAGATTCCACCCATAAGTGATACCATATGATATTTGTCTTTCTCTCACTTCACTTAGTATGATAATCTCTAGGTCTGTCCATATTGCTGTAAATGGTGTTATTTCTCTTTTATGACTAATATTCCATCATATATATATATAGTACCACATATTCTTTATTGATTCATCTGTTGATGGACATTTCGGTTGTCTCCATGTCTAGGCTACTGTGAATAGTGCTGCTGTGAACATAGAGGTGCATGTATCTTTTCAAATTAGTTTTCTCCAGATAGATCCCTAAGAGTGGGATGGTTGGATCATGTGACAACTCTATTTTTAGTTTTTTGAGGAACCTCTGTACTGTTTTCCGTAACAGCTGCACCAATTTACATTCCCACCAACAGTGTAAGAGAGTTCCCTTTTCTCCACATCCTCTCCAGTGTTTATTTGTAGACTTTTTAATGATGGCCATTCTGACTGGTGTGAGGTGGTGCCTCATTGTAGTTTTGATTCGCATTTCTCTAATAATAAGTGATGTTGAGCATCTTTTCCTGTGCCTATGGACCATCTGTATGTCTTCTTTGGAGAAATGTTTATTCGGGTCTTCTGCCCATTTTTCAGTTGGGTTGTTTGTGGTGGTGGTGGTGTTCGATATTGAGCTGTATGAGCTGTTTTTATATTTTGGAAATTAAGCCCTTGGTAGTGTGACCAACTCTTGATTTTTCTCCTAAGTCTCTGCCTACCCTCATCATCCTTCCAGATGCTTTTAATTGTATATTCTATAATGTTTTGTTGTGAAATACAATTCACATTCAGCTAGGGAAATACCCATATTACTACCTGCCAGGTCAAAAAATTGACTGCACCTCAGAAACCCCGGTATGTCTCTTCCCAATCATAATCTCCTTACTCCAACCCCTTCCCCCTTCCAAGTATAATGGCTTCTGTGGTAATCACTGTCTTGCTTTCATTTATAGCTTTACAGTGGATATGTATATCCTTAGCACTATTGTTAGTTTTGTCTGATTTTGGACTTTATAAAACATGCATTTATGTAGCTCAGTTAGATTTTCTTAAAACCTGGATCTGATCCTGTTTCTTCCCATCCCCTAGATAATAAGTCCACACTCCTTGGTGTGGCTGCATTCAAAGCTTCCAGGGTCTGATCATGCAAAAGAACTTGCCATCTCCGGTAGATACCATGTCATTCTGTGCCTCCTTGTGCTTAAACTATGGCGTCTCTTTGTATTCTTTCACCCTGGCATATTCTTTGTCTCCCTTCTCAAGGTACAATAAACCAGTCTTTCTTCTGTGTTCCATGGTGATGGTAATTCTTTATCCTTTTCACACTCTCTGTGTTAGGATAACAGATAAGGGTTATTGAACATGCACAGTGAGCCAGGCACTGAGATTGGATTGGTACTGGGTGCATGCTTAATGCATTTGACTTTCTTCCCTCCTTCACACAGTGGATGTTCATGACTGCAGTTGAATTGGGGTGGGGGGCGGCAGGTGACAGCGTTCCACTGTTAAAACAGCAGTAGAAGAGACAGTAAACCACCTCCTTCGGAGCATCTTTCTGAAACTTTTCCTGATCAGATTTCTGGCTGAGGTGAGCAGTCTCCGAGGTATTTGGGGCTTCCAAGAGGCTTCTGTGCCTAAGGAGGAATACTGTCATCTGTTTATACTTTGTTTAATATTTAAATTCAAAACTTCAAAAATTAATTTTTTTTCACTTTGAAGTATTATTTGTTCCTTACAGGTTTGTTTAAGTTCTTTTACTGTAATTGCCACCACAAGTTTAGTTTGGCTGATTCTCCTGGCTACTTCAAAAACCTTAAATAGTAAATAAGACATACGGATACCATGGTTGCAGATCTTATTTGCATATGTGTGCTTAGTCTTAGCATGAAACATCAACACCTTGAGTTTAATTTCTTCATTTTCTTTGTACTTGCGTGCTGTACCTGTTCTGATATCTTCACAAGATATAAGTTATATTTGACTTTGCCAGGGAAATAACCAAAAAATCACCTGACCAGAACGAGAAGTAAAGGGAACACCTTTTCAAATTGTCCAAGTTCTAGTACCCGGTTATCAACTGACTTGGTTGGGGCCCATGGCTGGGTCTCCTCACAGTGTTGTAAATCCCCGCCACTCGTTGCGAGGCTGAGTTTCCTTTTTCTAGATGGACTTTGATTGTTACATTCATACGACTTTTAGTTCATGCTTTTCATGTAGGTTTTTATCTTTTATCATCTAGTTCTTCCTCTGAAATGAGGAATTTTTTTAGTCTCTCACTTAGCCAGGGTTATAAAACACTGTCAAGTCATTGTGCTGTAGTGACCTGAATGTTACTATTACTCAGAACTTACTACTTATGCTTCAGTAACTACATCATTATAGCTGCTGATACATGTCGAGATGTGGTCCTCAGAGTGTGGTTCCAGGACCAGCGGCAACAGCATCTTTGGATACATTGTTAGAAATGCAAATTCTCAGACCCCACTCCAACCTCAGACCTTCCAAATCAGAAATCCTGGGGCCCAGGAATGTGCATTTCAGCATGTCCTCTAGGTAATTCTGATGCATACTAAAGTCTGCGGACCACTGCTGGAAGATGAGAAAATAAGAGTTCATGAGGTCAGCTCTGCTCTGCAAGCTGAACCATTATCCGGGAACATGCTGTTGGACCCTCTTTCTACTTGGTCAGTGTAAATGACCACCAGCGTGCTTTTTAACTGTCAGCCCTTCCCCTTTTGCGTGACCAGCAGTGCTAATGAGTCCTTCCTAGTTTTTCTGTAATTTCTACTTTTTCCCGACCTCCTACTTACTCATAGTTCCCTGTGTAAATTCTTTTTCTGCTTATACAGGCAGAAACAGGCACACATCTATACTTTATATCAGTTGTATTGCTTAACAAAAGAAAGGAAACATCCAATGTATCAACTGCCCTTCTTACCAAAATAAATTTTAAAAAAATCCCCAAATCCTATTAGAGTTACTTTTATTTTGTATTTTAAAAAAAAAAGTGTTCCTATGCTTTAATCATTGGAAAACCATGAACTCCGTTTCACAGGCTTAACTTACTTTTAAGCTTAAAATGTTACGACTTCGCCATTAGGAATGCCTTTAAATCTAATTCTTTTGACTTTCAACATCCTTGACATTTTTCTGTTTTAAAACAAATTTGCTTTTATTATTGAATAAACACATTCAGACCTCTCCTGATTTTTTAAAATTCCACAACGTGGGATCAACTCTCCTCCAGGAGTTCCGATTCCTTTGATGGAGAATAACAGCCAGCATCCCCATCCAGGTCTGCAGGTGCACATGAGAGGGGGGGATGTTCACAGGTACTACTGCTGCTGCCACAGGCCACCCTCGGTGACTGAGTCAAAGTTATCAGTTTATATGTGAATGCCATACCTAGCTTTTCTTAGAGTGTGTGGTTTTATTGACCACTAAGGCTCTCCTACATAGACATCAGGAAATAATTTCAATTACCTACTATGATCTCTTGCACTGAATTATGCCTATATCAGGGTTGATAAGAAATACACATTCAAATGAACTAGAAGATAAAGTTGACATTTGCCTGTAACACTTTTTAAAAAGCATAGCTACTTTGCATTGTTTTTCCTCTCTATAACCATATGAGGTAGGTGGAATTTGTTCCACTTTACAAATGAGGAAACTAAGGTTCACAGAGGTTAAATGACTCACTAGGGTTCCATAGCTACTTGGTGATGCCAGACAGCTGAACTCACATCTTCAGATTCTAAATCTTGTTTATTTTCCACTGTACCATGCATCTTTTCTGTCTCTGCCTTCAAGAAGCTTACAAAACATTTGTGCATCTGAAATAACTTAAAGAATATTCCTTTTTTTTTTTTTGCATTTTAGGACTGCACCTGTGGCATATGGAGGTTCCCAGGCTAGGGGTCTAATCAGAGCTACAGCTGCCAGCCTATGCCACAGCCACAGCAGTGGGGGATCCCAGCCGTGTCTGTGACCTACATCACAGCTTACGGCAATGCCAGATCCTTAACCAACTGAGCGAGGCCAGGGATCGAACCCACAACCTCACGGTTACTAGTTGGATTCATTTCCACTGTGCCACGATGGGAATTTCCATATATAATATTCTTGATAAAACTTGGAGCTGTTATAAACTTGGGACTGCCTACAAATCAAATTTCTACTTATAATCCTTTTAGGTCATAAAATTTTATGATCTAATTTTATTCTATGTTGATATTTTAGAAAGTATGTAGGTTTGGATTAAGTAAACATTGATTTATTCAGATTAATAAATTATGTTTTGGTTTATGGAAAGCTCATTTCAGTTGAGGTTACAGTAAAGTTGAAGGTTCTAACAAAAATAAGTACCAATTTCCTGTGGAGGGCAGGCATGGTGAATAGATACAGGGGTTTTAATACAGGGGTGTGCATTCTAGATGTTAAATTGTTGAAGTTGTTTCTGTATTTTTGACTATGGTGTAACACTTTTTTGCTCAGAGAAGACTAAAGTCAGAAATGGTTTTTTCAGTCATAGAGTTTCATTTAGAAAGGCACCAGGGCCGGGCCTGGAAGATAGCTGACTTTTCTTCGGGGAAGCCACAGTGCCCCAGTTGGAATCTGCAAACTTTTGTCCTGCAGTAGTGGAAGACACTGAGATTTGTGGAAGGTATCTAAGGCCCCAGAGTGCCCTACGTCATGGTCAGGGTGCCACAAGATGGAAAATGATGTAAGAACCGAGTTTCGATTCTGGTATTGATTCAGATGCCTTGTTCGCACAGACACAGGTAGAAAGGGTACCTGGAAATAAAGCAGATAGGTGGTTTTTGCTTCTTAAGGTGAGAAAGTCCTGGTCCTTTTTTTCGCAAAGTGATCAGCACACATTTCTCCACACAGAAACAAGGCCGAATCAACTAAGTGGCCAACAATATCTCAATTAAATAAATAAATAAATAAAGGATAATAGAATATTATTAACAACTTTGCCTGAAATTTTTAACTTATGTGCGATGAACAAGTTCTGTGAAAGACACCTGTTGTCAAAGATGACATAGAAGAAAGTAAAAATCCAAATATGTATCTATTTTCAAAATCAAATTATAATTATAAAAACCTCTCAAAAAGAAAACTCCAGACCTGACAGCTTCTCTGGTGAATTCTGCTGAACATTTAAGAAAGAAATTATGTCATTTACTCTCCAAATTGATCTCTAAATTCAGTGCAATCTCAATCAAAATCTCAGCATTTTGTTTTTTTTGTTATTTTTGGTTACAGGCTGATTCTAAATTTTTTATGGGGTTGCAAAGGAACTAGAATAGTCCAAATTTTGAAAAAGAAAAGTCGAAGGACTTACATTATCTAACTTGTTGGAAAACTGCAATATTTAAGACACTTATGTATTGGCAAAAGTATATTATAGAGAGGGACCAGTTGGACAAAAATAGAAAGTCTAGAAATGAGCTGCATGTATTTGGCCATTGATTTTCCACAAAAGTGTCAAGCAGTTTGATAAGGAAATGATTTTTCTTTTCAACAAACAATGCTGCAACAGCTGGATATTCATATGGAAAAACATGGATCACCATCCTTACTTCACTCTGCGCCAAAGTAGATTGTAAACCTAAACATAAAAACTAAAATTATAAAAACTTTTAGAAAAAAATGAAGCAAAATCTTTCTGACCTTCAGGTAGACAGGACTTTCTTAGATAAGAAATATAATATACAGAAAAGCCTAGACTATTTAAAAAATGATAAACTGGGAGTTCCTGTTGTGGCTCAGTGGAAACGAATCCAACTAGTATCCCTGAGGATGCGGATTTGATCCTTGGCCTTGCTTAATGGGTCTGAGATTGGGCATTGACTTGAGCTGTGATTAGGTCACAGACACGACCTGGATCTGGTGTAGGCCTACAGCTATGCTCTGATTCAACCCCTAGCCTCTGGGAACTTCCAAAGGCCGCAGGTGCCCTAAAAAAAAGAAAAAGAAAAAAGGCAAAAAAAAGGATAAATTGGACTTCATCAAAATTAGATATTTGCTCTTTAAATGACACCATTAAAAAAATGAAAAAGCAAGCTACAGACTGAGAGAAAATATTCTCAATACATGGCATCTGACAAAGGACTGTATCCAGAATATATATAAAAAACTCTTACAGCTCAATAATAAAACAAAGAACTCAATTTAAAAATCGGTAAAAGATTTGAAGAGACATGTTATAAAAGAAGATAACAACCAATAAGCACATGGGGAGTTGCGCAGCATCATTAGTCATCAGGGAAATGCCAGTTAAAACCACAGTGGATGCCCTAGACACCCACTAGACTGGCTCTGATGGCTCAGTGTTATAGAAAAACAACTAGAATTCTCACAAATTGCTAGTGGGGTTGCAAAAACGGGGCAGCCACTTGGAAAAGAGTTTGGTAATTTCTTATAAAATGAAACATACACTTACCATGTGACAAGCCATTCCACTTCAGGTATTTACCTAAGAGAAATGAAACCATGTTCCCAAAAAGACTGGTACATGATTGTTCATGGCTGCTGAATTTATAACAGCCTCAAACTGCAAACAGTATAATTGGCCATTATTAGGTGAATAGATAAACAAATACGGTTACTCCTTAAGATGTGTTACTATCAGCAATTAAAGTCAGCAATTAAAAACTGATTTAATTATTTTTAAATAATTTAAAAACTGATTCATGCAATAAGATGGGTGAATCCTAAAATTTGGTTGTGCATGACAAGCCAGGCACAAAAGAATGTATTCTATATGATTTCATTTCTGTGATACTCTAGAGAAGACAGATCTAATTTATAGTGATAGAAAGCAAATCAATTATTGCCTGGAGCCAGGTGGAGTAGGGATTAACCTGGAAATGGCTCAAAGGGAACCCCTTGGGGTGATGGAAGTGTTCTGTCTTGATTGTGGTGGTGCTTATGTGGTATATATACAGTCATCAAAACCCATCAGCCTGAACTCTTACAGTGGGTGGGTAAGTTTTACTGTATATAAATCATATACCTCTATAATGGTGAGTTTTAAAAAACAAAGGGGAAAAAGAGGCATTAGCCCAGAGGTCATTCTTCTAATACTATTCGCTGACTTCTTATAAATTTAAAAAAAGCGTTCCCAATAAATCATATGGAGGCTCTCGAGCAGACTCTATATGGGAATGTTTTCAGATGTACATAGTTCAGGCAACTGAATTGATGTCAGTGAGGCCTCCCGGGAGGCAGGCAGGGCATTTATTTGAGCACCCGAGTTAATCTTTAGAATTAGGTTCGGTTTCTCCTTCTGTCCTTTGAATTACTTCCCTGCTTTTAGAGTGAATGCGGTGATTAGGGAAGAGAAGCCAGGGTCCAGAAGGGCTCCGTGCCCAGCTCATCCTGCACCTTAGAAGTAGCCTTTCACTGTATTTACTCAAAACCAACCAGTTCCAGAAAGCGCTGGATTTTATGCTCTTATTCATGTACATCCACAACCTTAGACCTTATGGTGAGTCACTCTAGTTTAGGAGGCAAGAAGCCCTACCTGACATTTCCAACCCATTGTATTTTCCTGTCTGAAAATGTCAGAAATTGAAGGTAAGTTGGAGATCTACAAAGTCAACACTTGTGCTTTATACGTGGGGAAACTGTGGCCCAGACCAGAAAAGTGGCCTCCCCCGCTCAGCAAACTGACTGGAGGTAGAGCTGGAAGTAGAACCCAGACCTCACCTTCCTCCAGTGCAGCTCCCTAAGTTACAACCACATGTCATCAACCGTCATGAACGGTGCAGTGCAGTGTTTCTCAAAATGGGTTCTTGGACATTGTGTTGTAGGGTCACTTGGGGTTTGTATCCCTGGACCCCACCCTAGACCTGGGTCTGGATCTCTACTAAGACGAGGACCTGGAAACATCTACATCTGAACAGGTGTCTCAGCGATTCTGACACACAGGAAAGTTTTAAATACTACTGTTATTTAAGAAAGTATGAAACCAGGTCTTTAGGGAAGCCAAAGCCTGCGGAGTGTCAATGCTTGGAGTTGGGGAGGCGGGGGAGAGAAGCCTTTGTGCTAGAGGAAGTGAAATGTTTAACTACATTCATGGGCATTATTTGTCTGCCCTTCCCCCAGCCTTGCCCAGGTTTCCCTGCTAACCTTCGGTTAATGCAGCGCTTTAAATACAATTTAGATCAGAGTATTGAGGGACATGAAAGGGAGGCCCTTCTGTGGTAAAACCTTTGTTCCTCCAAAATACAAAGAGTTGGCAACAACTCGTTTGTTGTTTCATCAGTGGGAGCGGTAATTCCACTAATGGATGCCCTGGTCCTCTACAGAAGAACTGACCTGGTCTTCTGGGGATCAGTCTCCTAGAGTTCAGTCGGTGTACTCACTGATAGAAGGCTCTTTGTGACCCTCTCCTCTCACACAGGTCAGGTTCATTTGACCCCTTTGTCTTTGATGCAGCAGAGACAAAGAGCGGGTAGAGTGCACTGTGGTGACAGGTGGTCAGAGAGATGTGGCAATGGTTCTCTTCCCCTTCCTAAGTCCTAACACAACACTTGCTCAAGCTGGAAATCTTGGAATCTTTCTTCATTCTTCCTTCTCCCACCATCACCAGAGCCAGCCATTTCAGCCTCTGAAACATATCTTAAAGGTAAATGTCCTTTACTACTGTGCTGGTCCAAGTGCCATTATTTCTCAGCAGTTGTCTCTGGGAGCCCCCTAGTCATGCTCTTTCTCCTGTTCACTTCATGTGCTTCATACCAGAATGATCTTTAAGAAATGTAATTATCGGAGTTCCCATCGTGGCGCAGAGGTTAACGAATCCGACTAGGAACCATGAGGTTGCAGGTTTGATCCCTGGCCTTGCTCAGTGGGTTAACTATCCGGTGTTGCCATGAGCTGTGGTGTAGGTTGCAGACGCGGCTCGGTTCTGGTGTGGCTGTGGCGTAGGCTGGCGCCTACAGCTCCAATTAGACCCCAAGCCTGGGAACCTCCATATGCTGTGGGTGCAGCCCTAAAACAACAAAAGACAAAAAAAAAGAAAGAAAGAAAGAAAAAGAAAAGAAATGTAATTATCTGGAAAAAAAAAAACCATTCAGTGGTCTCATGTTTATTTAAAAATACAGAAGTATATGGATTAAAATGTGAAAACTCTTATATACCCACTCTCCTCCACAAATAATCATGGTTACAGTTTGGAATGCTGTTCTGGGCATTTATAAGACACTCTGGTTTAATGTTGCAGAAATCTCTTAGCTTTTGCTTATCTGTAAAGGTTTTGATTTCTCCTTTAATTCTGAATGAGAGCCTTGCTGGATAAAGTAATCTCGGTTGGAAGTTTTTCCCTTTCATCACATTTAGTATATCATGCCACTCCCTTCTGGCCTGCAGGGTTTCAGCTGAAAAATCTGCTGATAACCTTATTGGGGTTCCCTTGTATATCATTTGTTTCTTTTCCCTAGCAGCTTTCAATATTTTCTCTTTGTCTTTAATTTTGGTCATTTTGATTAATATGTGTCTGGGGGTGTTCCTCCTTGGGTTTATTTTATATGGTACTCGTTGCGCTTCCTGGATTTGAGTGAGTGGTTCCTTTCCCATATTAGGAAAGTTTTCGGCTATAATCTCCTCAAATATTTTTTCTGTCCCCTTCTCTCTCTCTTCTC
>PVHT020000037.1:3918528-3955391 GCA_004024745.2 Catagonus wagneri
GTTTCCTGTAAATGATCAATCTTTGCCTCCAGTCTATTTCCAATGCCTTGCATCATCTTCAGCATCAACAGTCTAAAGTCTCTTTCTGGGAGGCTGATAATCTCCTCATCACTGAGCTGTTTTTCTGGGCTTTTCTCTTTCTCCCTTATCTGGGTTAGAGTTTTCTGTCTTTTCATTTTTGTAGGTTTTTGGTGTGGTGCCCTTTGTGTTGACAATAGAGGTGTAGCCTCTCCTAGTTCAGGTGTTTGCCTCCCCTGTGGCTAAAGTTGGTATGGAGGGGGCTTGCTGTAGGCTTCCTGATGGGAGGGAGTGATGCCTGCTCACTGGTAGGTGGGTTTGATTTCTCTCCCTCTGATGGATGGGGCTTTGTCTCTGGATGAGATTAGAGGCTGGCTGTGTGCCTGAGGGGTCTTTAGGCAGCCTGTTCACTGATGGGTGGGGCTGAGATCCCACCTGAACTGTTGTTTGGCCTGGGGCTTCTCAGCGCTGATGGGAGGGACCAGATTTCCCCAGAAGTGGCCCCCTCCAGAGAAATGCAGGCTGCTGAATGTCCCCGAGAGCTTCACCTCCAATGCCCTTCCCCCACAACAAGGCACAGTCACCCCTGTTTTCCCAGGAGATCCTCCAAGAATTGTAGTCAGGTTCCACCCGGATTCCTCTGGAGACTGCTTTGCCCTGGGACCCAGTGCACGTGAAAGTCTGTGTGTGCCTTTCAAGAATGGGGTCTCTGTTTCCCCCAGTCCTGTGGAGCTCCTGCGCACAAGCCCCGCTGGTCTTCATGCCAGATGCTCCGGGGGCTCTTTCTCCCTGTGCCTGATCCCCAGGCTTGGGGATTTGACGTGAGGCTCAGAACTCTCAGTCCTGTAGCTGAGTCTCTGTGATGCAGTTACTTTCCAGTCTGTGGGGCTTCCCACCTGGGAGATATGGGGTTGCTTCTATCACGTAATCGCCCCTCCTACCTCTTGATGTGGTCTCCGCTGTGTCTTCTGGAGCAGAGTATCTTTTTTGGAAGTTTACAGTCCATTTGGTTGAAGGTTGCTCGGCATTTGGTTGTAGTTTTGCTGTTATTTGGGAGAGAAGTTGAGCTCCAGTCCTTCTATTCCGCCATCTTAATCCAATCTCCTATAAGACACTCTGTGTGTGTCCATGTGTGTACTATTTACACATACACATATATCCAATGATGTGAATATGTTTGTGTCTATAAACATGCAGGGTTTTTAATATAAGCAGAATCATACGGCATTGTACTTGTTTGTTTCTTCATTGCTAATATATTGATTAATTATTCCCCTATTGAGGGATCCCTTTCTGTTTAAGATAAAAGCTCTGTTTCATAAAATGGGCCACATGATCTGTCCCTGACTTGTCCTCATGCTGCTTGGCATTGTGCCCACTGTGCTACAGCTATGACCTGTTGTCAGATGCTCCGATGCCCCAAGCTTTCTTCTTCCTCAGGGCTTTTGCATATGCTGTTCCCTCTGCCTGGGCTGCTCCCTTAGGTACATGACAGTATTCCTACAAGATGGACTGGGAAGAGCATGTGGAAAGGACCCCTGAGTCATTCTTGCGGTAGCAAACTGGTTCTCGGTCCCAGTATAGGACACATGCTTAAAACCTGTGTTGATTAGATAGCCTGAAGTTGCCTTAAATGAGAAGAGAATTTATTGAGTCACCTAAGCAAAGAAAAGGGGGAAACCTGGCTTCAGGATCACCGTAATTTAGGATTCATCTGTCATCAGATCCATCTTTTGAACTCTGTTCTCTCTGTCTTGGCTGTTCTTAGGCTCCAAAGGGTAGTCCCTGCAGCTTCAGGCTCCTATCATCCCAACCTTCTCTCCAGTGAGAGAGCCCACTTTGAGTAACAGAAACAGAAGTCCTGGAGTTGAATCTCAATTACTGTTTGAGCTGGCTTGGAGCACAGCTGAACCAGTCACTGGATGAAATGTGTAACTGAATTTAGATTATGGTCTACCCACTGAGGCCTAGGGTTGGAATCAGAAGACATGTGCTTTTCCATGCTATCTTTGGTATTTATGGTGTCTGTGTACCACCTCACCCAGGATAGAGATGGTTGGAAATCCTATACATAGAACTACCATATGACCCAGCAATTCCACTCTCGGGCATATATCTGGACAAAACTTTCCTTGAAAAAGATACACGCACCCGCATGTTCATTGCACCACGGTTCACAGTAGCCAAGACATGGAAACAACCTAAGTGTCTATCAACAGATGACTGGATTAAGAAGATGTGGTATATATACACAATGGAATACTACTCAGCCATAAAAAGAACAAAATAATGCCATGTGCAGCAACATGGATGGAACTAGTACTAAATGAAGTAAATCAGAAAAAGAAAGACAAATACCATGTGATATCACTTATATCTGGAGTCTAATATATGGCACAAAGGAACCTTTCCACAGAAAAGAAAATCATGGACCTGGAGAACAGACTTGTGGTTGCCAAGGGGGAGGGGGCAGGATAGGGATGGACTGGGAATTTGGGGTTAATAGATGCAGACTGTTGCCTTTGGAATGGGTAAGTAATGGGATCCTGCTATATAGCACTGTGTCTGGTCACTTGTGATGGAGCATGATAATGTGAGAAAAAAGAATGTATGCATGTATGTGTGATTGGGTCACCTCGCTGTGCAGTAGAAAATTGACAGAACACTGTAAATCAGGTATAATGGAAAAAATAGTAATCATTATAAAAAAAAGAATCCTGAAAGTGTCACATTAGCAGATTATCTGAGAGGTTTTGTTTGTTTTTTACCAAAAGAAGAGCAAATAGATATTGTTTCCTTTCATTCCTTTGATCTACTTTTACTAAGGAGTTATATAGTGCACAGCATCTGTCAAGCCCTGTGCTAAATTCTGGAGATAAAAAAGCCCCTGACCTCAGAATGTAGCAGTCCTGTGGTAAAATGAAGTTCATTCTGTGCCCAAGGAACAAATAAAGTTCATTGGAGTCAGAGAGGAACTTTATTGCTTCGTTGAATGAGTCAGGAACCTATAATTATGATCCTAGGGAATTTGGATTTAAGGACTGAAAATAACTCAGGATGAGGAGCTGAGACCTGGATTCTAATCTCTCTATTGCCATGGCCTCCTATGAACTTGACCTTTCATAAACTCTGTGGCCAGAGTTTCTCAAAGCGAAGTCAGCAGTTCATTTGCTTCGGCTTCTCCTTAAATTCTTTCTGGACCCTAAGCCCTGACTCACTGGATCAGAAGGTTGGGGCTGTGATCTCTTTAACTTTGACGAGCTTCACTTTCCTCGTATGTAAAAAGAGGATCATATTTGCAGAATTGGTTTGAGGATTAAATGTGATAATGGGTAGAGAGCACATGGGATGTAGCAGGAGCTCAGCAAGGGATTTCTCCCCCCCCCCCCCCGCCTTCACCCGCCTTCAATGTGTAAAGTCTCTGTGGTCCAGAGTAGTCGAAGAATTCCTAGAGGAAGGATATCAAGAAGGTCTTTCTCACTCGGGAAGTGTTTCTCCAGAAATGTGCGACTGTTACGTGACCTGCCAAATTCTCTTACTGTTTACTTAACTGTTAGGGGGCAGAAGTCTGCCCTGCTGTTCTTCATGCTGCAGCGTGTTGAGATATAGTTGCGTGTCAGGTACTCATAAGTCAGATGAAATTCTTCTTCTTCGTGAATGTCCGAGGTAGAATTCAAACCACATCGCCACCTGGGAGTTTCACCGAGAAACACACTAGTGTGAGTGTGTGCTTTATATTTATACATAAAGCTGTGAGCTTTTTGAAGGTGAAAGTACTGTGTTTGTAATATTCCTGACAAGTTCCACTTACTGACATCATCCAGTAACCTCAGTTAGATTCCGATTAACTGACTGTAGTCCTCCCTTAACAGAATTCTCCCGGTTTGTTGGCAGTTTTTGGCTTTACCCTCATCAGAAAGAGGGAAGTTAAGAGGACACGCCCATTTCTAGGAGTTACACAAAACCCTCTTCCAAGAAATGTCTTGACCCTTCTGCAGCTTTAGCCACAAGGCATGTAAGATTTGGTATCTGGAAGGATGGTGTGTGAGGCTCTGAGAAGTCCTAAGTCATCAAAGAAAAGTTCCGTTATCTCTGGTATGATACCTAAGGCAAGACAGAAGATTCTGGAGTTTTAGAAGTATTTTCAACTGTCAAGGCTTCATGAAACTAAGGGGGTTCTAGTTAATGCTTAGTTTTGTAGAACACATCCCTCTGTTCCAAGAATCTAAATAATCTGATTAAATCAGGTGATACCATGTCAGGTTTTCTTGGTTAAAAATAATAAGACTCCTAAGGTTGGAAGAGATCTTAGTCCCTCTCTGTCTGCTGATCCACTGCTTGAGTCTCCTTCCCCAGGCCAGGGGCCAGCCAGCAAATCTTGCTCACCACCTTTTCTAAATGTATTGGAACGCCGCCACTCTCGTTTGCTTGCGACTTGTATGCCGCTACAGATTTTGAGTAGCTATGAGAGGCTATATGGCCTCTGAGGCTTAAAATATTTACTCTCTGCTCTTTACAGAGAAAGTTTGGTAACCCCTGGTCTAGGCTAACTCTTCTTTAGTATCTCCAATGCTGAGTATTTCTTCAGTTTCCAAGAACCACTCTTTGGACCACTCTTAGAAAATTCTTACACAAATCCAGAAATCTGCTTTTCTCTAGCATGCTTCTGCTAGCCCTAGTTCAGCTTTAGTGTGTAGGATCACCCAAAATAAATTGTTCTTCTGTGTGCCAGCCCCTGCTATCTCAGAACGCTACAGTTATGACTCCAAGCAAAACCTCGTTAAATCCTGGTACCATTGGATTTCAGGACCCTTTTGCACCACCAGAACTGAACACAAAACACTCCCGGGTGATCTGGCCAGTGTAAAGCTCATTTGGAGTCCAATCTAAGTTTTCTAAGTGCCAAGAGCAATGGGAAGAAGACATGGCTGCATTCTGCATGCCTGGGGGCCTTGGAATCCCACCCAAAGAACAGAGACAGGTTTAAGTGGGATAAGACTCTCCAACCAAAGCAAGGGAATGATGCAACTTCCGGGCCGTATGTACCCACCGTGCATGTCTGTGGTCTGAGGGGTTGCGAAATGGTTTGTTTCTTTTTCTTTTCTTTCTTTCTTTTTTTTTTTTTTTACTGGATTTGGGTACAAAAGGAAAACAGTTACTTCTGTTTCATCAGAGAAGGTGGTGGCATTGTTTTAATCATAGACACAAATGGACAGTCCAGATCTCTACTCTTGTGGATGGGCGCCTATGCCTTACGCCTCTTGAAACCCCATTGTTGAGGAAAGTGACTTGCATTGTCTTTTCTGCTTGGTCTCCTTACCGTCTTCTGTACTATTGCAGACTATTGCAACAGCTTCTTAGTTTTCCTGCGTCTTAGTTTTCCTTTCTCTGGTTGGTCTTCCTCATTCTGCCAATTAAGGGCATAGCAATAATTATCATTTCTCTACTGATCTGTACTTTTCAGTGGCTCCCCTTTATCTGTAAAGGAGGGAAAAATTCTTAGGATGGTGTTGGCTTTCCAGGACCACAGACTCTTCCCTCCCTTCTCCCTCTCCATATTCAAAAAAGGCCATTCCACATTCTCTGAACCTGTCTTACCTTTTACCATAACCAGGTTTGGGTCATACTCTGTGTTCTGTAAGGACCACCTTTTCTCCTTCCCTCCCCAAATCACATGTCAAATCCTATCTTCTTCTTGGTTCTTATTCAACCATCTCTCTCTCTCTTTCTCTCGTTCTCCTCCCCCTCCCTCCCCTGCCCAAGCCTAAAGCTTGGAATCCCTGCTTCAGTGGTCTAATAGCATATTGTGTCTCTTTTTATGGTACTCATTAAAAAAAAAAACTGCTTTTTATTTGAAGGGTATGTGTTCATGTCTTATCTCCCTGCAATGTTGTAAACATCGTAAATTATTTGAAAGGAATGTTTGGATCTTACCTCCTTTTTGTTGTTGTATTGTTTTTTGTTTGTTTGTTTTGTTTTGTTTTTTGCGGTGACAACATGAGATCCTTAACCCTTAGACCATCAGGACAACTTTTATCCCTCAAAGCATTTACCAGAATTCGTGCATGTTTTACTGAATGCTCTAGAAGGAGCTTTATGCTATCAGGCTTTCCATCATCTTTACTTTTCTTCTGTGAACCTTCTTATTCTCTTGTGGATCAGGTTTTTTTAATTAAAAATTTTATTTTGAGATAATTTTAAATTGACATGTAGTTGTAAAAATAATGGAGATCCAAAGTACCCGCTACCAGTTTCCTGACAGAGGTTACATCTTCCAAAATTGCACTATAGTATCACAAAAGAAGATGGCAGTTTTGTTACAGTCACGACCCGGAACATTTCCATCCGCACAAAGACCTCTCATTCTGCCCTCTTGTAGCCACACCCACTTCTATCCCATGCCAAGCATCTCCTTAACCACTGACAACCACTAACCTACTGTCCATTCCTAGATTCTGTCATTTCAGGAATGTTGTGTATGTGGAATCAGACAATATGTAACCTTCTAGGATTGGCTTTGACAAAATTCAGCATAAATCCCTGGAGAATTGTTTATTCAGGATTTTGCATGAGCTGATAAACATTTTATTACTGAGTAGTGTTCTATGGTATGGAAGTACCGCAGTTTAGTTACCACCCACCCACTGAAGGCCATCTAGATTGTTCCATTTTGGGTTATTGTAAATAAAACTTACATAAACATTCACATACACGTTTTTGCATGAGTATGACTCTTCATTTCTCTGGGTTAAATGCCCAGGAGTACAGTTGTTGGGTTGTAGGTAGTTGTATGTTTAGTTTTTTAAGAAACTGCCAAACCATTTTCCAGAGTAGCTATATCTTTTTAGATTCTCACCAGCGATATTTGACCTTTTTTCTGTATCTCGTTGCCAGAATCTTGTGTGTGAATAATTTTATTTTAACCGTTGCGGTAAGTGTGTGATAGTATCACATTGTGGTTTTGTATTTCCCGAATGGCTGATGGTGTTGAACACCTTTTCATGTGTTTGTCATCTATGTATCCTCTTTGGTGAAATGTCTCTTCCTGTCTTTTGCCCATGTCCTAATTAGATTGTTTCCCTTTTTTTTTTTTTTTTTCCTTTGGCAATGCCAGATCCCTAACCCACTGTGTCGGGCTGGGGCCCAAACCTGTGTCCCAGGACTCCAGAGATGCCATCGATCCCATTTCACCACACTGGGAACTCCAGCTGTTTCCCTTTTTAAACTATTGCGTGTTGAGAGTTCTTTATGTGTTTAAAATACTCTCCTTTATCAAAGATGTGGTTGGCAAATATTTTCTCACACTCTGTAGCTTATCTTTTTAGCCTTTTTAACAGTTTCCTACAGAGCAAAAGTTTTAAATTTCAATGAAGTCTAATTTATATACTTTTCCTTTTATGGATTATGCTTTTGGTGTCAAGTCTAAGAACTATCTGCCTAGCCCCAGATCCCAAAGATTTCCTCCAGTTTATTCTAAATGTTTTAAACCTTACAGATCATGATTCATTCTGAGTGTGTTTTGTATAAGATGTGAGACTTAGATTGAGTTTCATTGTTCCCCACTCTGGATGCCCAGTTGCTATAGGACCTTTTGCTGGAAAGGCCACGTATCCGCCATTGACTTGCTTCTTCACCGTTGTCAGAAATCACTTGAGCGTTTTTGTGTAGGTCTATCTATGGGTCTTCTGTTCTGTTCCGTTGTTCTGTGTGCATGGCCCTCTGCCATTACCACAAAGTCACGATTTCTTTAGCTGGATCATAACTAATGAAATCTAGTGGATGTATTTTCCCCTCTTATTTTCTTTTTCAAAGTTGTTTTAGCTATTGTACTTTCTTGGCCTTTCCATATATGTTTTAGAATAATTTTGTCTATATCTATAAAAAATTTTGCTAGGATTTTGATAGAAATTGTGTTAAATATGAACATCTGTTTGGGGAGATGTACTGCATTGTGTCTTCCAAACCATGAACATGGGGTACCTCTCCACTGGGTTTTGAAAAATTTCTTTCATCAGCATTTTATAGTTTTCAGCACACATATCCTGAACATGTTTTGTTAGAGTCACGCCTCTTTCATTTTTTAAAAGTGATTATAAGTATTGTATCTTTACTTTCTATGCCCACATATTTATTGGCTAGTATAAAGGAGCATGTTGTATGTTTATCTTCTACATGCGTACCTTGGAGATAGTGCAAGTTCAATTCCAGGCCACCCCAGTAAAGCAAATATCATGATAAAGGAGTCACATTAATTTTTTGGTTTCCTGGTACATATAAAAGTCTGTAGTCTATTACTGTGCAATAGCATTATATCTAAAAACCTATATACATATCTTAATTTTAAAATATTCCTAAAAAATTCTAACCATCATCTGAGCCTTCAGCGAGTCATAACAGTAACACCAAAGATCGCTGAGCACAGATTGCCCTAACAAATACAATGGTAATGAAAAAGTGTGAAATACTGTGAGAATTACCAAAATGTGACCCAGACAGTCAAGGTAAGCAAGTGACGTTGGAAAAATTGTGCTGATGTATTTGCTCAATACGGGTTGACACTAATGTTCAATATGTAAGAAAGGAAGAAAGAGAGAAAGGAAGGAAGGAAGGAAGAAAAAACCACAGTGTCCACAAAGCATAATAAGGCAATGCACATAAAATGAGATATGCTCGTATTTTGTGGTCTTACCAGATTCACTTATTTGTCCTGGGAGATTTTTCTAAATTCCTTGGGATTTTCTGTGTGGACAATCATGTCATTTGTAAGTAGGGACAATTTTTTTTTTTTCCTTTTCAACCTGTATGCCTTGAAAAAACAATTAACAGCTTTACTGAGATATAATTCACATATGATACAGGCTACTCGTTTAAAGTGTACAATTCAATATTTTTTAGTATATCCACAGGCTGTATATAGCTATCACCCAAGATGTTCATCAGCCCCAAGAGAAAACCCTGTACCCATTAGCAGTCCTCCCTGTTCCCTGAAAATACTATTCTCCTTTTTGTCTCTTAGATTTACCCATTCTGGACATTTCATATAAATGGAATCATACAGCATATGATCTTTTGTGACTGTATGCCTTTTTTACTGTGATATAGTTAATGTACAATATTATATAGTTTATAATGGTTCACAATGTTTAAAGGTGATATTCCACTTATGGCTATTATGAAATACTGGCTATATTCCCTGTGTGGTACAGCATATCCTTGTTTATTTTATACGAGGTGGCTTGTCCCTCTTAATACCCTACCCTTGTCTTGCCCCACCCCACACTTTCTCTACACTGATAACCACCAGTTTGTTCTCTATATCTGTGAGTCTGTTTCCTCTTTATTATATTCACTAGTTTATTTATTTACTTATTTGTCTTTTTATGGCTGCACCCACGGCATATGGAGGTTCCCAGGCTAGGGATCAAATCATAACTGTAGTAGCCAGCCTACACCACAGCCACAGCAATGTGGGATCCAAGCCGTGTCTGCAGCCTACACCACAGCTCAGGGCAACGCCGGATCTTTAACCCACTGGGCGAGGCCAGGGGTCGAACCTGCATCCTCATGGATGCTAGTCGGATTCGTTTCCGCTGATCCACAATGGGAACTCCACCAGTTTATTTTTTAGATTCCACATGTAGGTGATAGCTGTGTTTGTCTTTCTTTGCCTGCCTTATTTCATTAAAGAAAGTATCCTTTTATGCTTATTTTTTGCTTATTGCACTGACTAGAACTTGTATCACTATGTTGAATAAGAGTGGTGAGAGCAGACATCCTTGCCTTGTTCCTGATCCTAGGGGAAAGCATTCAGTCTTTCAACATGAAGTATAACGTTGGTGTTCATCTTTTTGCTGATGCCCTTTATCAAATTGAGGAATTTCCCTTGAAAAAGGAATTTCAAACCTTTTTCTTGTTTATGAGGATGTCTCCATGTGTGTGTTCATGCGTGCACCTGCACACGAGTGATTTGGAGACCGCAGTGAAGGAGATCCCTCATCTGGAGCGCAAAAATACTCTTCCTATTTTTTTGAGAGTTTTTGTCATGAAGGTTGTTGAAATGTGTCAATTTTTTTTCCTGCATTGATTAAGACCATGTGTTTTTTTTCTTCTTTAGCTTATTCTGTGGTTGATTACATTGATTTTTTCAAATACTGAATTAATTTTACATCCTTGGAATAA
Source organism: Catagonus wagneri (assembly GCA_004024745.2). Classification (NCBI taxonomy): domain Eukaryota; kingdom Metazoa; phylum Chordata; class Mammalia; order Artiodactyla; family Tayassuidae; genus Catagonus; species Catagonus wagneri. The sequence continues at coordinate 3,928,726 of PVHT020000037.1, forward strand.
ACCTCACTTGGTCATGGTATATAATTCTTTTTGTATCTTGCTGAATTCTGTTTTACTTATAAGCCCGTGGTTGATTTTGAGTTAATTTTTGTACGAAGAAGTTGTACAAACATAAGAACAGTCCTAAAGACGCTTTCCCCCTAAGAACCCATTTAGACCTCATGTTCCCATATTATCCTTGCATTATGTGGCAGTACTCCAACAGTAATTTTTTGTTTCTCTATCCTGGGATACTTTCAAGCTGAAGCTCCCAGACTCCTTTATAAATATTTATTAGACGGTCCTGCACTTCTCAGAATGAAAGGAACAAGATGCTGAAGAACTCACATCATAGAGAATCCACAGCATACCTGTTATCTTACTCTCTTTTCTCGAATCCTCCTGCTGTCCTCCTTTCCTACTTCCCACTGTGAAAGCTTACTTATATTTTAAAATTGCATTTATCAGTTGGAACATACTGACTGAATGAAGAAAAAGTCGGCAGAGCTGTACCGAATTCCCACATAGGCTAAACACTCTGCCGAGTCACTCTTGGCCACAAAGGACCCGAACCTTAAGATGCTCAGAGCTTAAAGGGAAGGAAGACATATAAACAATTGAAATGCCAAAGTCGAGGGCAGAAGTGCCAAAGAAAACACAGATGGTTAAGGAAATGGAAGACAGGAGCACCAGCTCTACCTGGGAAGTTAGTAAAGTCCTTCCAGGAGAAGTGACACTTAGCTGGCACTGAGAGAACTTAGGAACTTTTCAGATAAGAGGTGAGGAGAAAGTCATTTTAGGAAGAAGCATCAGCTTGTGCAAAGACTTAAAGTGCAATTATGTAGCCCACTGGGGCAATAATAAGTGATTTGATATGTATCTGTAAGTTCTGTAAGACCAAGAATTCATGCTGTATCCTTAGCATCTAGAATGATGGCCATAGCAGAGTAAGCACTAAATATTTATGAGAAGGAAGGGAGGGACAGTGGAAAGGAGGGAGGGAGAGAGATGAGGTCAAGGAGATAAGAATGGTTTGGTGACAGAGAGCCTTGCTAGTAATGTTTAGCAAATGCCTACCATGAAGACTGAAAGAAGACTAGGAGGAGATGTTGTTCATAGTCTACTTGGGAAATAAATACGAAAATGTCTGTAATACGTTATAAAAAAGGACATGCCATGAAAAGCACATAAAAACTGTTATGAAGGTTCAGGGGAAGGAGAGGCGCGTTTCAGCTGAGGGGGTGAGAACGCTGTCTTTGGAGCTAGACTCTTTGGAATTGCCTGTACTTAGTTCTGAATGGCATGGTTTTCCCAAAAACGTGTGCATGAAGTTGGAGCAGAAGGTGTTGTAGCACAAGAGGGATGTCAGTTCGGGACTAGATGGGACAGCTTTGCCTACTCTGTCCTAAATTTATCAGCATTTTGTAGGCAGCCGTTTATCAGCCTGCGCCACTTCTTACAAGCAGAACCTGGCAGGTTCCGATGTTATCTTTAGCAAACACCTTTTTCTTGTTGATGAGGACGTCTGCGTGTGTGTGTTCATGCGTGCACCTGCACACTAGTGATTTGGAGACAGCTCTTTCTATAGACACAGCACTGAAGGAGATACATCATCTGGAGCACAAGCCTCAGTACTTTTAAAAAGTGCACCCTGCTGCCCCCACACTCACCCCCGCATGGTGCCCCTGCCTCATGCACACCCACTAGCACACAGAGTTCTGTAAGCATTGGCCTGGGCAAGATTTTAGGTGACTCTAAGTAAATAGTACTTATATTTTCCTAGCTCTATCCTATACCTGAACCTTCATTTTAGTCTAAGGCTTATAACATACTAGTTATAATCTCCATGACCTACTAGATTTTGTAAGGAGTTCATGTCAGAAAATGATTCATTCATTAATCTGATATATACTTAGTGATAACCACCTATGTGCCAGGCACTATTCTGAACACTGAGGAGGCAGCATGGGATAAAAAGAACTAGTCTCTGCTCTCATGGAGTTTGCATTCGGGGGGGGGGGGGTGTAATCAACAAAAATGTAGTATTTTAAGTGATGTACATGCTAGTGAGACCAGGACAGCAGAGTAAGGGGGCAAGAGAGTGTGGGGTTGGATGGTTCGAAACAACCTGTCCAGTAGTATGACATCTGAATAGGGACTTGAAGGAAAGAATAAGCGAGGGGAACGTCTTTGGGAGGTTTATGCCAGGCAGAGGAGACAGCCAGAGCGAAGACCCTGAGGCAGGAGTGTATGGCCAGCGTAGCTAGGGCAGAATGAGCAGGGTGGAGAGTGGCCAGAGATGAGATGAGAGGTGGGATGAGGGACTGTCATATCAGATCCATTGGCCATCAGGAGGACCTTGACCTTGACTCTTAAGTGAGATGGAAAGCCAGTGAAGACCTGTGCAGAGAAGTAACATGCTCTGATCTCCATCGGCTTCCGTGCTGAGAGCTGATTGCAGGGTAAAAGTGTAGAAGCAGGAACATGACAAAATGATGGACTCAACCAAGTGGATAACGGTGGAGGTGCAGAGACGTGACCAGGTTGTAGATGTATTTTGAACTCTTTGAACCTAGAGGATTTGCTGTTGAGTTAGACACGGAATGGGAAAGAAAGGAGTTGACAATGACATCAAGATCTTTAGTCTGAGCAACCAGAAGGCTGGAGCTGCTCTTAACTGAGCCAGGATAGACTGTGGGAAGAACAAATTTGGAGGTTATCAAGTGCTTGATTTTGAGCACAATACATTTGAGAGGTCTGTTAGTGAAGGCTTGGATATAAGACTCTGGAGTTCAGTAGATGGCTCTGGGGAGTTCCCGTTGTGGCTCAGTGGGTTAAGAACCCAGCTGGTATCCATGAGGATGCAGGTTCGATCCCTGGCCTCGCTCAGTGGGTTAAGGACCTGGCATTGCTGCAACTGTGGCTTAGGTTGCAACTAAGGCTCGGCTCTGATCCCTGGCCTGGGAACTCCATATGACTCAGTGCATCAAAAAAACAAAATAAAATAAATTTGGAGTTCCTGTTGTGGCTCAGCAGGTTAAGAATCTGGCTAGTATCTATGAGGATGCGAGTTTGATCCCTGGCCTTTCTCAGTGGGTTAAGGATCCCGCGTTGTTACAAGCTATGGCATAGGTCTCAGATGTGGCTCGGATCTGGCGTTGCTTTGGTTGTGGTGTAGGCAGTTCTGAGTCAAACCCTATCTTGGGAACTTGCATATGCTGCAGGTGCAGCCCTAAAGAGATGCCCCCCCCCCAAAAAAAAGGTGGGTCTGGCCTAGAGATATAAATTTGGAAATTACAGCAATTAGATGGCTTTTAAAGCTATGAGATGAGATAAAATAACCTAGGAAGTGGTTGTAGAAAGCAAAAGATATGAGAAAAAAGAATCTGCATATATGTGTGACTGGGTCACTTTGCTGTATAGCAGAAATTGAGACAACATTGTAAATCAACTATAATTATTATTTTTTTTTTTTTTTGTCTTTTTGCCTTTTATCTAGAGCCGCACCCGCGGCATATGGAGGTTCCCAGGCCAGGGGTCTAACAGGAGCTGTAGCTTCTGGCCTTCGCCACAGCCACAGCAACGCGGGACCCAAGCCACGTCTGCAACCTATACCACAGCTCACGGCAACGCCGGATCCTTAACCCACTGAGCAAGGCCAGGAATCAAACCCACAACCTCATGGTTCTTAGTCGGATTTGTTAACCACTGAGCCACTAAGGGAATTCCTCAACTATAATTTTTAAAAAGGAATCTTAAGAAAGAGTCTGAGAACTGAGCTTTGGGGCATTCCAGCATTTAGAGGTCAGGGAGATGAGAAGGAACTAGCACTGGAGACCGAAAAAGAGAAGACAAGGAGACAGAAGGAAAATTGAGAGCGAGCTCTGGTGCCAGAGAAGAAAGTGCTTCAAAGAGGGTGGAAATATAAACTGTTATCAGATGTTGCTGAGATCAAGTGAAATCCAAAAGTTGCTTTAGCAGCACTGAAGTCTTCAAGACCTCTGTCGAGTTATTTTAGTGTGTGTGTGGCGGGGGAGGGGTGGCCTAATTAGATTGCTTCCAAAAACAAGGGGAGGGGAACGAAGATTGCTATCATGCATGGAAAACACTTTGAGCTTTTACTCATAAAGAGGAGCAGAAAACTGGGCCACAGTTGGAAGGGGATCAAGACAGGCTTTCAATTGTTTTGTTTTTCTGAGATGGAGAAGTTGGTGTGTCCTGAGGGGAATAATCCTAGTAGGAGGAGGAATTGCAGTGACTCCAGAGATGAAGTGGTGTCCCCAGGCGGGTGAGAGGGGTGCTCAAGTGGAAGGAGGGTGGCCCTCGAACAAATGAACGGCCCCTGCTCCCTGTGACAGACTGCTCTGCAGCAGTCTGTGTACATTCTCTGTTGCTCTCTCATATTTTGTCTTACCGAAGAGTGGAGGTGCTGGGGGTTTAAAGAGAGATAATTTCGCAGGCTGCTGCCCAAGAGCAAAAGAAAATCATCGATGAGGTAAATGTGGCAGGACTATTGGGCAGCCTGGGGGCTCACTTGAATTCAAAGTGAGAGCAGCCAGGTGCATGACTTTCTCCAGCTACACACAGCCGAGTGGGAACCAGCAGAGAAGGCAAAACATTAGACTTCTTAGCCCGGGGTTGTGGTTTCCTGGCTAAATGAGAGGAACGCAGAAGGAAGCGAGGAGTGACTGTAATGATGGATCACAGCAGCAAGTTGAGTAGCAAGGGACGTGGGGACATGACTGGGAGGCGAGAGTGCGATGTGGCAGGAGTGATGGAGAGACGGTCCCCGTGGGGACTAAAGAATTGTGATGACAGTCAGATCCTTTGCATTTGTGCTGGTTTGTGTGTGTCTGCGTAATAAAGACCCTGTGAGGTAGGTAGGCAGGCGGTGGTGATGGTGATTCTTACTCTGTAGATCCAAGGAAATAAATGACTTCCTCTAAAAATCACACAGCCGGTCAGTGGTAAAGCAGACAGGCTCCCTTTTACATGTAATATCTCGTTAACACTTTGTGTCGCAGCTGCCCACGGGTTGCTCGGTCTAGTTGAAGAGACGAGATGTAGAAGACAACGTGTGGGAATATGTAGTCAAGTGTTAAATTCTGTCGTATCCAATGATACAAGAAGTTTCTTCATTCACTAGTATATACTGAATGCTTAGTATGTGCAGGCCTCTATTGAAAGTGTTCAGGACGTAACAATGAACAAGACGGGGGGGGGGGGGAATCCTGAAGTATGTGCTTCAGAGTTTTAGAAGGCTTTCTATGTGATCCTTCCAAGGCATCATAAATCGATAAAAAGCACAACGTACTGAGCATTAGAAAATTTGTGTTTTGGAGTTCCCTTCGTGGCTCAGTGGTTAACGAACCCAGCTAGGATCCATGAGGCTGTGGGTTCGATCCCTTGCCTAGCTCGGTGGGCTAAGGATCTGGCGTGACGTGAGCTGTGGTGTAGGCCGCAGATGCGGCTCAGATTCCATGTTGCTGTGGCTGTGGCGTAGACCAGCAGCTGTAGCTCCGATTCAACCCCTAGCCTGGGAACCTCGTATGCCTTGGATATGGCCCTAAAAAGGAAATTTGTTTCTCTGTTACTTGCAGTGTGTGACATCGTAGCTTCAACGCACCATGTCTGAGTGGGGGACTACATTCATAAACTGACGTGTTATGGCTTTTCAAGTTTCTCCCTTACTGAAAGTACTCACCTAATGGAACAGTTGCTCTGAAGTGTTTTAGTCCTCATCTGACTTCCTGATCTAAAAAGGGGGAATGCCCCATCTCATTTCATAGTGATAAGACCTTGTTTCCATAGCGAAATGCTGCACTAACATGCATTCTGCAGTCATTATCCAACTTTGAAACTCTAGGGAAATACGAAAGGGAGACAGAGGCCACATTCAGTCCACAGATGCAGCGGTCCCCATCCTTAACCTAGTGATAGCTGAGAACCTGTGAAGAGCTTTGAAGTAACTAATGAGCTTTCCCCCTCTCCTTACTCCTTCCTGTCCAGGCCTGGAAGAAACGCTGGTTCATCCTGCGGAGCGGCCGGATGAGCGGTGACCCAGATGTTCTGGAATACTACAAGAATGACCACTCCAAGAAGCCCTTGCGGATCATCAACCTGAACTTCTGTGAGCAGGTGGACGCAGGCCTGACCTTCAACAAGAAGGAGCTGCAGGATAGTTTTGTGTTTGACATCAAGACCAGTGAGCGCACCTTTTACCTGGTGGCCGAGACAGAGGAGGACATGAATAAGTGGGTCCAGAGCATCTGCCAGATCTGTGGCTTCAACCAGGCTGAGGAGAGCACAGGTATGGAGACAAACCCACACCTTTCTCGGGCACTTCCTGGGGGAGGCTGGGCGGCTGGGGCTGAGACGAAGGCCTTCAGGTTCCTTGAGGGGGGAGAGCAGGCTGGAACTAAAGGCTTTTCCTCTGTGGCAAAGGAGTACTAGGCAAAGGTAAGAGTGCGAAGGGGTTGGCCAAATATTAGTGGGCCCCCTGGCCCGCATTATGCTTAGGTTGGAAATGCAGATATGTTGGGTTGTGATGGAGCTCACAGTACGTGGTGGTCTTTTCTCAGGGGAACATGCACCACCCCAGCACTCAGGCCTGTGCCTTTCTCCCCTTCTCTCAACCCTCTAGCGCTCTGCGCTCTGTTACCTGTCAGCCACCCCAGAGGGCAGCTCGCACCTGTGTCCCTTCTCTGATCCATCTCTGTCTGTTCTCACCCATCAACTTCTGACCATGCTGAGCAGATACACTTGCCTTTTTTTTTTTTTTAAAGTGGCGATGGGGTGGTTTGGGATCTGCTGGGATTACTGTTGATGTATAATCCAGTGCTCATTCTGTTCACTTGGGAGGGACAGGCAAGAGGGGGAAACGGGGATTTATGTCTGGGTTTTGTCCACCTTCCTTCAAAAAAAAAAGTAACTCAGCTTTTTGAAATGAGTTTTAAATTTCAGAAATGCTCTTAGACATTCCTTTGGGTTCATCTCCAGCTCTGGGATGATTGAAGAGTGATGTTTTTTAGAGAAAGATAGAGAGCCTAAATTAGTAGTTCTTAAACCTGGTTACACATCCAAATCAAAGAGGAGCATTTTTTAAATGTTCGTGCCAAGGACCCATATGAAATCAGTTAACTAAGAAACTCAGGAGTGGGACCTAGGTGTTTAAAACTTCATTCTGGGAGTTCCCGTTGTGATTTAGCGGTAATGAGGTTTCCATGAGTACGCAGATTGGATCCCTGGCCTCATTCAGTGGGTTAAGGATCCAACACTGCTGTAAGCTGTGGTGTAGGTCACAGACCCAGCTCAGGATCTCAAGTTGCTGTGGCTGTGGAGTAGACCGGCAGCTGCAGCTCCAGTTTGACCTCTAGCTTGGGAACTCCATGTGCCATGGGTGCAGCCCTTAAAAAAGAAGCATTCTGAGTAGTAAGAGTCCAGCGGCTTAGCATCCATTGCCTGTAACTTTGAAGACCACATACAGTCTCTGTTTCATAGTCCTGTTTTTTTAGTTTGTTTTTTTTTTTTTTATAAACCTTTAAAACATACAAACACTTCTTCATCAGGGAACTGGTGAGAAAGTCAAAGTCTTGGGCCCCAACCAAGACTTACTGAATCAGAAACTGAGGGTGGGGCCCAGAGCGATGTGTTTTAACCAACCCACGAGCTGATTCCGATGCACAGTTCAGTTTCAGAACCACTGATCTAGGGTCCTGCACCTCAGGGTGGGGTTTGTGTCCCCGCAACACCCGCCTCTCCTAGGAACTTGTTAGAAAGGCAGAAGACTTCCATCAGGCGTACAGAATCAGGATCTGCACATTTTAAAGACTTTTCATTCTGAGGTCATGTTAGATTCACAGAAGAGTTGCAGCAGTGGTGGAGCACGTCCCCACACCGCTTGCCCTCAGCTTTTCCTAACGTTACATCTAACTTCACCAGGGTGCGGATGTCAAAACTGAGCAGTTGACATGGATTATCACAGTCCTGTTAACTACAGAGTATTGAGAGTTTACCTGTTTTTCACCAGTGTCTTTAGTTGGTTCAGAGTTCCATCCAGGATGGCACATTAGAGTCGGTGGCTATGACTCCAGGCCTCCTCCAAAGTGTGACAAGAGTTCCTCAGTCTGTCTTGGTTCACTTTGACACCCATAACGCATATTGGTTAGGCATTTTATAGTGTCCCTCAATTTGGGTCTGTCGGATGTTTCCTCATGATTAGATTGAGGTCATTGGTTTGGGGGAAAACTACCACAGAGGTGATGTGCCTTTCTCTGCATCTCGCATCAGGGAGCACATGGTGTCACTATGTCTTGGTACTGGTCATGTTAACCTTGATCACTAGGTTAGGGTGGTAATCTGCCACCTTCTTCTGCTGGAAAGCTATTATCTTTGCTTTTGTAATTAATACTTTGGAGGAAATACTTCAGTTATGGGCAGATATTCAATTTCTCCTTAAACTTTTGTCCACTAATTTTAGCATTCATCAGTGGATCATGCTGCCAGCAGTTATTACTGTGGTATTCTAATGGTAATTTTCTATTTCCCTCAGAATCCACATTTTATTAAGATCCCTAGGCGATTGTAAAGTTTGAGAAGCACTGGTCTGGATTATTCATTCATAAACCTGAGAGGTCATCAGAATCACCCTAAAAACTTTTATCCTTTCGTGTATAGATACTGACTCAGTAGATCTGGCTTAGGGCTGAGGAATCAGTAGTTTTAAAAAGTTTCTTTTACACGATGAAATAAATTATTTCCAAGTCATATCTTAAAAGAGTCTAGTATATAGACTATAAAAAATGTAACAACTGAGTAACAACAACAACAAGACAACTTCATTTGAAAAAGGGCAAAGGGTCGGAATAGACATTTCTCTAGAGAAGATAAATAACCAGTGAGCCTGTGAAAAGATGTTAAACATCATTAATCACTGGGGAAATGCAAAACAAAACCACAGTGAGGTGCTACCTCATACTCACTAGGAAGGCTGTAATCACGATACGGACAATGACAAGTGTTGGTGAGGATGTGGGGAAACATACATTGCTCACACATCCTACCTCATACATTGCTGGTAGAAATGTAAAGTCATACAGCTATTGCAGAAAATGACAATTTTTCAGAAAACTAAACCTATGACCCAGCAGTTCTACTCCTAGACAACAAGAGAAATGAAAACATGTTCACACACACAAAAATTTTTTTAAGATTTTTATTTTTTCTATTATATTTGGTTTACAGTGTTCTGTCAATTTTTGCTGTACAGAAAAGTGACGCATACATACATATATAAAGACATTCTTTTTTTCACATTATCCTCCATCATGTTCCATCACAAATGACTAGATATAGTTCCCTGTGCTATACAGCAGGGACTCATTGCTTATCCACTCCAGATGCAATGGTTTGCATCAACTAACCCCAAACTTCCAGTCCGTCCCAATCCCCCCCCCAACCCCGGCCACCACAAGTCTGTTCTCCAAGTCCATGAGTTTGTTTCTTTTCTGTAGATATGTTCGTTTGTGCCTTATAGTAGATTCCAGATATGTGATATCGTATGTATTTGTCGTTCTCTTTCTGACTTACTTAAATTAGTACAACAGCCTCTACTTCCATCCATGTTGCTACAAATGGCATTATTATTACGTTTGCTGAGTAGTACACCATTGTGTATATGTTACCACATCTTCTTAATCCATTCATCTGTTGATATACATTCAGGTTGTTTCCATGTCTTGACTATTGTGAGTAGTACTGCAATGAACATAGGGGTGCATGTACCTTTTTCAGTGAAGATTTTGTCCAGATACATGCCCAAGAGTAGCTGGATCATATGGTAGTTCTGTATTGAGTTTTATGAGGTACCTCCATACTGTTTTCCATAGTGGTTGTACATACAAGCATTTATACACAAAAGTTCATAGCAGCATTATTCATAATAACCAAAATGTGGACATAACCCAAAAGTCCATTAATGAGTAAAGATATGGTGTGTGTGTTTGTACTTGTATTACTCAGCCATAAAAAGGAATAAAATATTGATACACTCTGCAACATGGTTGAACCTTTAAAACATTATGCGAAGTGAAAGACGACACAGAGAATCACATAGTTTATAATTACATTTTTCTGAAATGTCCAGAATAGGCAAACCCAGAGATAGGAGGTAGATTGTTGGTTGAGAGTAGGGATGGGGGGAGTTCCCATTGTGGCAAAGCGGAAACGAATCCGACTGGTATCCATGAAGATGCAGGTTTGATTCCTGGCCTCACTCAGTGGGTTGGGGATCTGGCATTGCCATGAGCTGTGGTGTAGGTCGCAGATGCGGCTTGGATACCAGTGTGTTGCTGTGGCTGTGGTGTAGGCTGGCAGCTGCAGCTCCAATTCAACCCTTAGCCTGAGAACTTCCATATACCACGGGTGTGGCCCTAAAAGCAAAAAAGCAAAAGAAAAGAAAGAGAAGAAAGAAAGAAAAGGAAAGAAGAAAGAAAGAAAAGAAAAGAGAAGAAAAAAAGAGTAGGGCAAGGGGAATAAATGTTAATCAGTACAGGGTTTCTTTTGGGTGATAAAAATGTTCTAAAATTAGTGGCGATGGTTGCACAATTTTGTAAATATACTAAAAGCTACTGAATTTTGCACTTTAAAATGATGTCATTTATGGCATGTAAATTGTATCTGAGTGTTTTCTTTTGTAAGTTCCTCAGGCAGTTCTGGTAACTAGCCAGGTTTGGGGCCCCTTGGAATTAAGGCCAGCTTCATGGGCATGTGACTTGTGCATTATCACAGGGCCCCAGGCTTAAGCCTACACTTGGTTTAACACTCTGCTACTGCCATCTTGAGTTCTTAATTTTTTTAAATTACCGTTTGTGTGTGTGTGTGTGTGTGTGTGTGTGTGTAATGAGAACTTTTAAGATCTACTTTCTTAGCAACTTTCAAATATACATTTGTTACAATTTTGTTACCTATAGTCACCATGCTATATATTACATCCCTAGGACTTACTTTATAACTGGAAGTTTGTACCATTTGACCTTCACCCATTCTCCCACCCCTGGAAAGCACTAGTATATTCTCTGTTTTTTTTCTTTTTTTTTCTTTCTTTTTTTTTTTTGGCTTTTTAGGGCCATGCCCGTGGCATATGGAGGTTTGACCTACACCACAGCTCATTGCAACACTGGATCATTAACCCACTGAGCAAGGCCAGGGATCGAACCTGCAAACCTCATCATTCCTAGTCAGATTCGTTAACCGCTGCACCACAACAGGAACTCCTATTCTCTGTTTCTATGAGTTTGGTTTGTTTTTCTCTGTCTGACTTATTTTACTTAACATCATGGCCTCAAGGTTCATCCATGTTGTCATAAATGGTATGATTACCTTCTTTTTTATGGCTGAATTTTAAATACATGTCTTAATCACATTTTCTTTATCCATTCATTCTTCAGTGGACATTTAGATTGTTTCCATATTGTGGTTGTTGTAAATAATGCTGCAGGGAACCTGAGTGGGCAGGTATTTTTTCCAGATAGCGATTTTAATCCTTTGGGTATATACCCAGAAGTGAAATTGCTGGATCATGTGGTAGTTCTGTTTTTACTTTTTTGAGTAACCTCCATACTGCTTTGCATAGTAGCTATACCAGTTCGTATTCCTGACAGTGCACAAAGGTTCTCTTTTCTCTATATCCATGCTCACACTTACCTCTTTCTTTTTGATAATAGCCATTTAACATATATGGTGTGACATCTCATTGTGGTTTTGATTTGACTTGCATTTCCCTGATGATTAATGATGTTGACCACCTTTTTAGTTACCTACTGACCGTTTGAATATCTTCTTTGGGAAAATGTCTATTCCGATCCTTTGCCCCCCTTTATTTATTATAGTTGATTTACCGTGTTCTGTCAGTTTCTGCTGTACTGATAACTGAACTTTGTCCTTTTTAAAATAGGGTTTGATTTTTTACTGTTGAGTTTTATGAGTTCCTCATATATTTTGGATATTAACTCTTTATAGAGGATATGAGGTTTACAGCTATTTTCTCCCACTCCTTAAATTGCCTTTTCATTTTGTTGATTCTTTTGCTATAGAGAAACCTTTTATTTTAATGTTGTCTCATGTGTTTATTTTTGTTTTTCTTGCTTATGCTTTTGGTGTCATATCCAAAAAAGTCACTGCCTAGACCAGTGTCAAAAAACCTTTCCTCTGTGTTTTCTTTTAGGATTTTTATGGTTTCAGGTCTTACATTTAAGTCTTTAATCCATCTCCAGTTAATTTTTGTGCATTGTGTAAGACAGGGTTCCATTCTCGTTCTTTTGAATGTGAATATCCAGTTTTTCCAACACCACTTTTTTTTTCCTTTTTGTCATTTTAGGGCTGCACCCACGGCATGTGGAGGTTCCCAGGCTAGGGGTCTAATAGCCACCGGCCTACGCCGTAGCCACAGCAGCGCAGGATCCGAGCCACGTCTGCGACCTACACCACAGCTCACAGCAACGCTGGATCATTAACCCACTGAGCAAGGCCAGGGATCAAACCCGCAACCTCATGGTTCATAGTCGGATTTGTTAACCACTGCGCCACAATGGGAACTCCCCAACACCATTTATGAAGAGATTTTTATCCATTGAATATTTTTGGATCCCTTGTCAAATATTAGTTGACCATATTTTTAGGCTCTCTGTATTGCTCCATTGGTCTATGGGTCTGTTACTGTGCCAATGCCATAGTATTTTGATAACTGTAGCTTTGTAATATAGTTTGCCATCAAGAAGTATGATCTGGAGTTCCTGTCGTGGCACAGCAGAAAAGAATGCAATTAGGATCCATGAGGTTTTGGGTTCAGTCCCTGGCCTCCATCAATGGGTTAAGGATCTGGCATTATTGCAAGCTGTGGTGTAGGTCGCAGATGCCACTCGGATCCTGCATTGCTGTGGCTGTGGCATAGGCCAGCAGCTGTAGCTCAGATTTCACCCCTAACCTGAGAACCTCCATATGCCATGGATGCGGCCCTAAAAAGAAAAAAAAATGGTGTGATCCATCCAACTTTGTTTTCTTTCTCCAAATTGCTTTGGCTACTTGGGATCTTCTGTGGTTCCATATGAATTTTAGGATTATTTTTTTCTCTAAAAAAAAAAAAAAAGGTATTGGAATCTTGATAAGGTTTGGACTGAATCCATAGATGGTTTGTGGCAGTATGGACATTTTAGCAATGTAAGCTTTTCAAACCCATGAGTACAAGCTATCTTTCCATGTATTTGTGTTGAGGTTCTTAGTTTTTGAACAAGGGGCCCACATTTTCACTTCGCACTGGGTTCTGTGGGTCAAAGAGCTGATTGTGCCTGGACTAGATGTCTTGCCCTAGGGATTCTGTGATCTTTCTTGAGGAAGGATTATGAGCTCGCATTTTACTCCTAAGTTCTTTGGTAAAAATCTTTGCTTCCTATGTGGAATTTTATGTTTTCCTCAAATCTTCGTTATTACAGTATGTGTGGATTTTGGTTCTGTTTTTCATTTTAATTTGTTCCTACTAAAGAAATAAAATACCCAGGCAAAAAAAAAAAAAAAATGGGGGAAGAAAATAAGAAAGGAGAAAAAAAAGCCCATAGACTCTCTAGTCGCAAAGCTTTCATAAATGTCAGAAATATGTCCAAGGAATACTTCAGCTTTTTAGGAAATAAACTAAATTGAAGGGGAAAGCAACCAGAAAGCAAATTGCTTTTGAATGAATTATTTCCTTGTGGGGTTTCTTGGAGATGTCGCTACCAAGAAAAACATATCCTTGAGTGGTAGCAGAAATTACTCAGTGCAAATATCTTGAAAAAAAAAAAAGTCACATTATATGAAAAGTAGTTATTGTCTGCATCTTTACTTTTACTATGTAGAATTTAAGCACAGTTCAAATACAGACATATAGAACTACATTTTCTGGACTTGCTTTCTCTGGTAGGAAGATCTGTGTGTTCATTCAAACGTTGTTCATTCACTCATTTCTTCAGCACACCTTTATGGAACACTTATTCTGTGACAGTCCTTGTCATAATCACTAAGACTACATGCTAGCAAGTTGGACACTAGAGTTCCAGCGCTCAGACATCATAGTCTAGTGGAGGGGGCAGACATACCACCAGCCAGTCCCTGGGAAGTGCTGTAACAGAGGCATCGCCCAGGATGGAGGCACCAGCCCATGTACCACCAGCTCAGGGAGAGAAGACAAGGAGGGGGAAGTATTAAGAGCGTGACAAATAATCAAATCAGGCTTTTTTTTAGCAGCTTTGTCTATTAAAGAAGACATTCCCTTTAACCTCTTCTTTTTTTAAGGGATTATTTTATTAGGTGTCTAGTGGCTTAATGACCAGAGCAGGGATATTAGTTGTCTGCGATGGAGGATTAAGATTCTTTGAGAGCTTTCTGTTGAAGACAGTAGGCTTTTCTTCCCTTCTGTAGGAGAATCTGTTACGTTACAAGGTTCAGCCAAATAACGGTTATATTTTAATTTAGAAGCTTTCTTTAAAGTTTATGATATCTTTAAAACCCTCAGGTGATTTACTTAAGCACCCAAGTCTATTTCTTTTTCTTTTTTTTTTAATATAATGGTTTTTATTTTTTCCATTATAGCTGGTTTACAGTTTTCTGTCAGTTTTTCAACTGTACAGTGTGGTGACCTGGTTATGCATACATATATAGATTTGTCACAAATGATTAGAAATAGTTCCTGGTGCTATACAGCAGGATCTCCTTGCTTTTCCATCCCAAAGGCAATAGTCTACATCTGTTAACCCCAGACTCCCATACCATCCCATTCCCTGCCCCTCCCCCTCAGCAACCACAAGTCTGTTCTCCAAGTCCATGGTTTTCTGTGCTGTGGAAAGGTTCATTTGTGCAGTATATTAGATTCCAGCTATAAGTGATATCATATGGCATTTGTCTTTCTCTTTCTGACTTACTTCACTCAGTATGAGAGTCTCCAGTTCCATCTATTGCAAATGGCATTATTTTATTCCTTTTTATGGCTGAGTAGTATTCCATTGTGTATATATACCACATCTTCCTAATCCAATCATCTGTCGATGGACAATTTAGGTTGTTTCCATGTCCTTGGCTATTGTGAATAGTGCTGCAATGAACATGAGTGTGCATGTGTCTTTTTCAAGGAAAGTTTTGTCCAGATATATGCCCAAGAGTGGAATTGCTGGGTCATATGGTAGTTCTATGTATAGTTTTCTAAGGTATCTCCATACTGTTTTCCATAGTGGTTGTACCAGCTTACATTCCCAGCAACAGTTCAGGAGGGTTCCCTTTTCTCCACACCCCCTCCAGCATTTGTTTGTGGACTTGTTAATCATGGCCATTCTGACTGGTGTAAGGTGGTATCTCATGGTAGTTTTGATTTGCATTTCTCTAATAATCCAAGTCTGTTTCTTCTAGCTGAGAGTCAGGATCTGAGGAAAGGCGGGAAAGGAGTTAACATTTGACTATCTACTTGGCGCTTAAATTCTTTATTTCATTTAATCACTTTTATCAACTGTGTTTCTGTTTTTTTCAAATAAGGAAGCTGAGTCCTGTTTCTTCCTTGTCTAGCACTGCAGGACTAGAGCTCTTCTCTGTTCACACCCCTGCCTTGGCTGGGTTCAGATAGGCTATCCAGCCCCAGTCAGCCCAGGACTCTTCCTTAATGCAGCGCTGCTCTCCTTGTGCTGGGGCTTGTTGAGGACAATCCAGTTACCTGGGTGTCAGCGTCAGCACCTGCCTCATGTGAGGAGGGTCCTCTCTCTGCGTCCTAACGGAAGAAAATAATAAGAGCTGTGTACTGAGCATCTACGCTATGCAAAGTACGGACTTCCCATAAATTCCCCCACTGAAAGTTCACAGGCATCCTTTGAGATATCAACAATTTTGATTCAAGGTCACAGCTAGAAAATGACAGAGCTGGGATTCTAGTCTAAAACCCAGGTCCAATTTTACGTTAGAATATGCTATCTCTTTGTCCCAGTCCTCCTGAAATAGGAACATCTGCCAGAACCAAGCCTGGCTGTTTTTGCACCTGTGGACACCTTGTGTTAAATTGGAAGCCTTCCCTGACCCCTTCCATCCAGGTCCTACAGCTGGCTCAGGTTTCCCTCCTCACAAACTCATATTACTCAAATCATTGGCCTGGACTATTCCAAGAATTTAGAGCTCTAAGCCCGGCATCAGGCTGTGTTGGTGAATCCATAGTCTGGGGGCAAGGATGCCTGAGCTCACATAACTCTGGGATAGTGTGAACAAGACCCTTGATGAGGTCTCAGTTTTCTTCCTTCAGATAGAAAGTCCTTATCTCACCAGTGATTCTGCGTCCCCGTGGGCTCATCAACACAGACCTAGACTCCTGACAGCCCCTCAAGTTTCCTGCCTCCCAAAGGAACACTGTGTTCAGCATAGACACATCCCCCAGAACCATGAGTGCTCATCTCTGCTTGCCGTTGGTCCTGGAATGATTTCTTCCCGTGGGGAACCTCCTGCAAGCAGATACTCCTTTCTCCTTTCTTTTGTTTTTTTTTTTTAAGAGTTGTAATAGGACCCATTTTTAAAAAAAGGAAAAAAAGAACTTGTGTTTTTCACTTTCAGCTGGAAGAGCTTCTGTGGCAGATGGAATCTTTTTTAATTTTTCTTGGCACCCCCAGCTTCTTCTTTTTGCTGCCACTCTCCAGTTCCTCACACATCCCAGCCAGAAATGTCTAGGATAAAACCTGTCTGGGATCCAGACCAGACCAGGAGTGACCCTGGGTCTGCATATCAACACAACGGTGAAGGAAATAGCCTCCTGACAGGACACCCTTTCCAAAAGGCAACCAGGGATGGTGCCCAGAAAGAAAAAGCAATTCTGGGAGTTCCCGTTGTGGCTCAGCAGGTTAAGAACCCGACTAGTATCCATGAGGATTCGAGTTCAATCCCTGGCCTTGCTCAGTGGGTTAAGGATCCAGCATGGCTGTGAGCTGTGACGTAGGTCGCTGATGCGGCTCGGATCTGGTGTGGCTGTGGCTGTGGGTTAGGCCGGCGGCTGCAGCTCTGATTCCACACCCCGGCCTGGGAATCTCCATATGCCACAGATGCGGCCCTAAAAAGACAAAAAATTCTAGCTGAAAAAGCAATTCTGAGAATGAACATCAAGATTTCATATCATATGTGTGGAGTCTGCTTGTTGTTTGTTTAGACTATGTGTATGCGTGTGTGTGTGTGTACACACACGTGCACAAGCAACAGTAAGAACCCCATCTTCCTCTGGGGGTCAGAATAGCCTTCAGTCCTCCAGGGCAGGGAGCAGAAAGCTGCTCTGGGCTGCTTTTACGAGCAGCCAGGTCCACGCGCTCGCATTTGCAGCCCCATCGTGGGCAGCTGTCCCTGACCAGATGTACCACACACAGAAAAAGCAGCAGCTCCCAGCACAGAGCTTGGATGAATTATTCATGGGCTCAGGAGCCCTCCAGTGTTAGGAAAGCCCTCGCCCCTTTGAGCCCTCTGAGCCGAGGGCTTCTCCTTCCCAGTTGCCCCTCCCTCCTTCCTCTGTTCAGTAGCTGGTCCGGGGCCTGTGCAGCCGCTCGCTGTCGCGGGTGCCCTGGAAGGTGTGCTAGCTGGCCTCGAGTCCCAGCCCTGCTATGTATTTGCTCTACGATGTTGAATAAGGAGCTCTCAGCTCTTTGAGGTGTTATCATCCAAGTGGAGGTGGTGCTCCCTGTCTCGCAGAGGGCTTGGGGGGAAGCTGGGGAAATGTGGAGCACACGATGTCAACAGTAGTGGCTTGTTGCCCAGCTCTCCGTGTCGTGCATATGGTGAAAATGATGATCTTTATATCTGTAGGTCAAGATGAACAGGGTATGATTTAAGTATCTTGTGTTTTTAGAGAACTTTTCAGTCTACAAAAACACTTAGGCAGTCTCCTTTGAGGATAAAGAAATAAACAAAATAAGATAGGCAAGGCTGCTAGCATTATTCCTACAGCACAAGTAAGGAAGCTCAGGTTTAAAGGCCCTGCCCTGGCCGGAGAGCAGTGTTGCCGGGTCTAGAATTCAGGTTTTCTGCTCCATCGAAGGGCTGCGTGCTCTAACTCCTCCTCATTTGTGCAAACCTCTTTTCATAGACCCGTTTACTGTGGCAACTTGTAAATCACAAAACAGCCAGCAAGGAAGAAGAGCGAGAAGTTGATAAGTCACTGAGAACTAAACATTTGGCAAGTCAAGTGCTGTCTGTACATTAATATTAATCTCTGAGGACTAAATTAGCAAGGTAACATGATCAGTCTCAGAGCCGCCAACTACTGTGAACTGAAGCTCGGGGAGTTTAAGTCACCAGAGCCCTGTTTGTAATTCTTAAAGATTTTGAAATAAGGCCAGAGCCTCCTCCATATCCTGTCTATTATTGTAGCTTTTTTCCTTCTTGCTCCCTGGCAGGAATGTCACAGCGGTCGCATGACTAACTCTATGCAAAGATGACTCCCCAGAGTTCCAACCAACTGTTCTTTATCTGTTCTCCATCTTTTCTGTATGAAAATTTGGGGACAGACTGCCTTCCCTGAAATACTCTGTAAACACGTAAACTTCTAGTAATTCATGAATTTCCCCAGGAACTCAGCAGTAGAATTGTTCCAAGTCCTGGGATCAAACGATACCCAGAGGAGGGCTTTGGGGGAAATGCTACCAGGGGTCTTCAAACAGCTCCTTCCTCTCCAGAGAGACTGACTGGTGCCTTCAAGGTCAGAACCCCTTATTCCAACTGGACCTCCGAGAGCGGGGTGGGGTCGGGGTGCCGCAGTGGAGCCTGGCGGGCCGTTCAGATGCCTTCCGGTGACCTGGTCCTTCTCCCCTGACCAGTGAGTGGAGGAACCAGCGGAGAAGCAGGGTTTGGGGGTGGAGGCGGGTGGGGAGGAAGCATCCCTGTGGACCTTTCCCTCCTTTGTTCTCCACCCTACCTTTTTTTAATTTTTATTTTTTTTTTAACTGAGTTCAGATCTCTCGACTCCTCTGGGGGACCCTCGTTGGAAGCTTCGAGCGAATGTGGGCGGTGATACGCGGCCTCTCCCCAGGCCCACACAGGTCCCTTGAGGAGCCAAGAGCAGAGTGGAGCCTGCCCCGGGCCCCAGCCCAGAGGCGGAGGCTGCGGTCTGAATCACCCACCCTTCTTTTCCCACTGAGACAGTGAGGAAAATAAACATCCAGACCAGTTTCCAAACAGATCTGAAATCCTTATGCCTTAAAAAAATATATTATTCTCAGTAACCCTGAAGTATCAGACCTTCCTCCTCGATCTTTGGTGGTGGTTTGCCTCCAGCCGGGTCTGGTCACCCTGAAAGAAGGCTTTGAGTGGGGACATGAACTCCGGAAAGTCGACTGCACAGCCACTTTTGCATTGTCCTAGACCAGGCTCAAGCCCTAACCTGCAGCAAAGTGCAGACCCTCTGGAGGAGGGAGGGGAGACAGGAAGAAACCTGACCCTCTTCTCTTCACTCGAAGCCTCGATCCTTCTTCCTGCTTTCCCTTGTACACCAGACACTCCGCCTCGCCGCCCCCCATCCCCCGCCGCCAGCCAGCATAGATTAAGTCTAGTGTTACCTGCCAGACCCACAGACTGTTAGAAATGAGAGCATCTCATTGCAGCTCCCCAACACCAGAAGCTTTGGATAGCTCCCAAACAGCCCAGGAGATGCTCCCCCCTTTTGTTGTTTTTTGAGTACTTCTTATTATCTCTAGTGAAAGAGAGTAATAAATCGTTGCTGAATTGGTCCCAGACCAGATTCCAAAGCCCAGTGTAACTCTCATCTTTTGCTAAAGATAGAAATAGGGCTTTGAATTTAGTGGTAAGGTCACCTTGGCCTCTGAAGCTGGTGTTTATTAGTTTTTTTTGTTTTGTTTTGTTTTGTTTTGTTTTGTTTTTAAGGCTGCACCTGCAGCGTATGGAAGTTCCCAGGCTAGGGTTTGAATCGAATTGAGCTATAGGCCTATGCCACAGCAACAGCAACTCGGGATCCGAGCCACACCTGCCACCTACCCCACAGCTCACAGCAATGCCAGATCCTTAACCCACTGAACGAGACCAGGGGTCAAATCCACATTCATGGATACTAGTCCAGTCTGTTACTGCTGAGCCACAGTAGGAACTCCTAAAGCTGTTGGTGTTGATAAACCATTTCGTTATGTAGAGTTCTGCATAGGACTCTGAACGCCGCAGAATCAACGGATATGCTCGTCTTTATCTAGAATCTGAATTGGGAGTCAAAGTTCTGGTTTTGGTGGGGTTTTTTTTTTCCTTATGACTGCACCCACGGCATGTGGGAGTTCCCAGGCCAGGGAGTCAGTCAGAGCCACAGCTACAGCACTGCCAGATCCTTCAACCCACCGTGCTAGGCCTGGGATTGAACCCACACCTCTGCAGTGCCCTGAACACTGCAGTGGGATTCTTAACCTACTGCACCGTTGTGGGAACTCCTCAAAGTCCTGGTTTTTAATTTCAGTTTTGTTACTGATTCACTGTATAAATCTTGGTCTCGACAGTAAACTAGGAGCTTGGGGACCAGTGATTTTCAGATTTTTTTGTTTTTCATTGCTTATTAACTAAATCTTAAGTGGAATGCAAAATATGAAAGAGCTGAGTGGGAGCTGCTTTGAATATTGCAGGGGATGGAGTCAAGCCCTACAAGCTAGAGCTGGACCCAGGTGGCCGCCCCTCCTTCTCCCCCAGGGTGGCCTGGGAAGGCTGGAGCACAGCGTGAAAATATTGGTCTGCAGCAGATACTTCAAAACAGGGACCCACAGACCAGGGCCGAGCTATGAAAAATTTCCTCTAATCACAAGAAAAAGGGAAAACATGAGGAAGATGTAGTTTTCATAAAGCTGAATGTAGTCAGACTTTAAAACGTCCCTTCATCCAGAGATTCTCTTTGTATGGGTGTGCACGTTTGTTAACGTGTTCTTGTATGTGCGTATGTAGTGACAGAGCAAATAATAGTTTTTCCATATTTGACGCAATTAAAAACTATGAGCCCTATGTGTCAGTTTTTAAGGTGCACAAAAACAAAGAGGCTGTGTTTTCACTCCTCTGTAAAATGGGAAAGTCTTGGAAACAGTGACCTTAGAGGTTTTGCTGGTGTCAGGACCACATGATTTCCAGCCTCTGCTTCTGTACCTATAGCCGGAGGCCTCCGGACTCTACCGTCACGTTGGGGCTCACCCCGCACCGCAGCATGGAGTCAGAGCTCTGGGCTCCTCCGTCCTTTTTGCTCAGTTCTGACCCTCCTCCTGTGCATGAGCTAGGGTCAGCCCCGGGCCTTTGCCGACTTTTCCGATTCTTGAGTCGTCGTGTTAACCTGACTGCTGTCGCACAGTCCCTCTAGGACTGGACCCTATGCTGCTGCTGTTCAGTCCCCCTCAGAGACCACAGTCCTACCCAAGCCCTTAAGCTGGTGGCTGGAGCCCCACTACCCAGTTGCTGGCTTCCAGGCGGCCAGTGGTCTGTCTGCCTGAATTTCTGAAGAAAAACACACTTCTCCTTTTCCTAAACATGCTACCTCCTCTTGGACGCAGCTGCCACGTTTCTGGTTGATGCTTAGCTTCTGTCTCTGTGTTCACTCATTCGGCACACTGAGTACCTGTTTTCGCCAGGTCCTGTTCTAGGGACATGTGCCAGAGAAAAGCACAAGCCGTGGCCCCACGCTCAGGGACCGCGTGCGCTCTGCCAGGCCCTCCAGTTGGTGTTCTTTCTGCCCACCCTCGTGACCTGCCTGCCACCTCTGTGTGCAATTCTAGGACCTGGGGATTCGTTTTCACCAAGGTTGGCCTCCTTTTGACTGAACCATGCCTGGCTATGTGCCAAGATATAGCTAACAGATTTTTAAAAAATTGAGGTTAACCTCAAGTGTGAAAAGAAAAAAATTTTTTTTCAATTTCTGAATTTAATTTCAATATCAAACCCTTACCTGGCTAGTGACAGAAATGAAAGTTTTGAACAACTGAGGTTGAAACTGATCGATACGGGATTTTCTCAGGTATTTCAGATCTCTCTCTCTCTCTCTTTATATAAATGGAAATAAATATATCAGATATTTATTTTCTTCCTACTTTATCAAAATATAATTGACACAACTGTATACATGTAAACTGTACATCATGATGATTTGATACATGCATTCATTATAAAATGATTACCACAATCAAGTAAATTAACATATCCACAACCTCAAAATTCAGATTTCTCTTGCTTTGTACAGGGGCTGCTATTCAAGTTCCCAGAAGGTTGGGGAACTGGAAATAGTTCATTGAGGCTAAAGTACAAAGTGTGGGAATGAGGAGAGATGTGTGAGAGACCTGAGGATGAGAACGTGACCCTTTTGTCTGTCATCACATTTGTATCACTGGTAGCTGCCCGGCAACATTCAAATGAGTGATTTAGTCACAGTGTTTGATTATAGCTTTGTAAATAGTTACAGTCACACAGAAGTACAGTTTAAAAAATTCCAGCTTATTTCCAAACATTGTTGCTTTGAGAAGTCCACTGTTGAGAAGGGAAAAATAGAAGCTTCAAAAACATTCTAACCTTATTAGCAGGACATTAGATCTAAAATTTCTTATATTGGAACGAGGTTATACAATGAAAAACGACAACAGCAGAAGGCAAAGGGGAACTCAAAGTGGATGATGTTCTAACGGGTCTGAGGAGACAAGATATGCCAGTGACCTAAACTTCATTTTCCATATCTATCATGTATTTACTGTTCGCCTTTATTCCCCACCTCTTCACTCCTTTAGTGGATGAGGTTGTGAACAGGTTCTTCATGGCTGGTGAATCATAATAGCCAAACACTCAGCTGAGACAGAGGACGTTCTAGAATGTGAGATCTTTTTTTTTTTTTTTTTTTAGTATAGTCGATTTTGGAGTTCCCATCGTGGCTCAGTGGTTAACAAACTCGACTAGTATCTGTGAGGATACAGATTTGATCCCTGGCCTCACTCAGTGGGTTAAGGATCCGGCATTGCCATGAGCTGTGGTGTAGGTCGCAGAGGCGTCTCGGATCCAGCTTTGCTGTGGCTGTGGGGTAGGCCAGCCGCTACAGCTCTGATTTGACACCTAGCCTGGGAACCTCTATATGCCGTGGGTGCAGCCCTAAAAAGACCAAAAAAAAAAAAAAAGGAAAGAAAGAAAAGTGTGGTTGATTTACAGTTTTGTGCCAACATCCGCTCTACAGCAGAGTGACCCAGTCCTTCGTATATATACATTCCCTTTCTTACATTGTCTTCCGTCATGGTCTGTCCCAAGCAGAAGATATGCTCTTGAAGGGCCCTTAGAGAGTGTTTAGTTCCAAATCATCAGAGGACAAAGTATTTGGAGGTCAAGAGAGGGGAGCTCACTTTCTCAGGGTCATACAGCTAACTGGCAGGGCCGGAACCGAAACCCAGGTTTCCTCTTGCACTTGTATGAGGCCATATGACTTATAAGGTGCATACGCGTGCACGTGCACACACGCACAGGTTCAGAAGTCAGTTTAATACAGAGAGCAAAGAGCCCAGGTCTTGGAATCATGTAAATGCATGAATCCACAGCATTGATAAGTTCAGTCTTAACAGGGTCTTCGACAAGTAAGTCTACTTTGCTGAACCTCAGTTTCGATATGACTAAAATAGAAACGAGACCTTTTTCACAAGATCATAAGGTTATATAAGAATCCACTTAAGGCATATAAGCATAGTGCTTAGTACATGATAAACACCCTTTAAATGTCTGTTGTGTGTGGCTAACAAGTTATTGGGGCCTTCTCTGTGCTCTTCACAACAGGCCTCTGAGTGTGCATACTGTGCTATTCTTATTTCCCCGAAACCTAAACATCCTAAACAACACACTCTGTTTTGCCTGAACTCAAAACATTTTTACTGTATGTGATACATATGTTTATCAAATACACCTTGCTGACTTTCCTGATTTGAGATGCATTAAGTTATTGAGGTGCTCAAAAACTAGTGTTTTAAAATATACTACTACTACTAATAAAAGCTCATATTTACGTGAGCTTACTGTAGATGAGGCAGTGTTCTAAGCACTTCATAGATCTCAACGCATATAATTTTATGAGGTAGATACCTGCTATTATTCCCGTTTTACAGATGAGGAAATTGAAACACAGAGAAGCTGAGTAACTTTCCCTACTTCAGTCAACTAGTAAGTAAAGAAACTGGGATTCAAACCCACACAGCCTGGCTCCAGAATCCGTGTCCTTAACTGTTGAGCCATACCCGGAAGTTCTAGATAGAGTTCCTTGCCTCCAGCTGTCGCGATCCCTGTAGGGGGTCTTGAGCATGTGCAGGGAGACCCGGGAAGGACTCATGGCTCCTGTGATCCTTTGTGATGAACTTCTCTGGCTTTGCCACTGCAGCTGCTCTCCCTACGTTCCTGTGAGAGGACACCACACGGGGTTCCTGCTGCTTTTCATTTCAGCCTAAGCCAACTTTTCTTGATTGCTAAGCCATAGCTTCTGCTTTCTCTGAATCCAGGACAGATGTTTTCATGCGCCCTAGACTCCATATAATTATAAACAGAGTTGAGAGGCCAGCTATGGGGTTTGGCTGTTGGTGGATACATTTTTCCCTCACGTTCATCAGAGCATTGGCCCTCCTTACAAATACCAAGGACCTAATTCTCAGATGTTTGGTGATCTTGGTGGAAACGGCTTTGGCCTGAGGGATCAGAGACCTAGGTTCTGATTCTGGGTCTGTGGTTAACTTGCAGAACAAACATGGGCCAGCCATTTGTTCATCGAGCCCTGTTTTAGATGCTGAGTATGCTCGTTCAGGTTCTCTGAGAAGCACCCACCAAGATGCATTTAAACGTGCAAGAGATTTATTAGGCGAGTTGCCTGTGAAGGGAGCCCGAGAAGTGGGAAAAGCCCTCAGTGGGATGCCGGACTGACACCGGTGATGGAGAGAAGGAAGGAAGGAGGTTCTTAGAAGCAGTGCTGTTCTAAGACAGTTTCAGCCAGGTCAGTGGAAGCTGTCGAGCTAAGGTCTCCCAGTGAAGGAGTCCCATGTCTCATGGAACAGGCCTGAATTGGTACTCCTGCCATTCTTTGCCACAGGATGAGAACAGCCCATGGGAGTTGAGGGATGCAGAAGGCCAGTCAGTCAGTTATGCTCCCCACATCAGGAGATCTGAAGGGCACGTATTCACAGCCACCACGCTGAAGCATCAGTGATGAACAGAACAGAGGTTCAGACACTTAAAGGAGCTTATCTTCAAGTGGGAAGAGATCAGAAACAAAATGTTTAAGTAGTAGTAATAGGAGTCTCCGTGAGGAGGCGGGTTCCATCCCTGGCCTGGCTCAGTGAGTTAATAAGGATACAGCGTTGCTGTAAGCTGCGGTATTGGGAGCAGACGCAGTTCAACCCCTAGCCTGGGAACCTCCATATGCTGCAGGTGTGGCCCCCAAAAAGGGGAAAAATAAATAAATAGATGGAACTAGTAAGTGCTTTGATGCAAAGAAGACAAAGCGATGTGATAAGGAGTGACTAGAAAGGTCAGGTGATCGGGAAGGCCTCTCTGGGCCTTGACTCCTTTATTAGCCACATTAAAATAGTTTTCTTTTTTCCAAGTCCAATGGATATTTGTGTAGCACCTGTAATTTATGTGTTTCTCACTACCCTCACCCAGAGCTACATAATAGAATGAGCTCTCAACTTGGTGTGAAAAAGATTTGGGTTTGAATCCTGGTTTGGGGTTTCCTAAGAGCTCTACAACATTAAGTCATTTTATTTCTCTGAGTATTAGTCTCTTTCTGTGTTAAATGAATATGCCAACATCAAAGTTGTTGAGAGCAGCCTACAATTGGCAAATATATGTATTTTTAATTCCTTTCACAATAGCATCAAAAAATACTTAAGAATCAATTTATCAAAGACCATGCAAGATCTCTGTACAGAAAATGACATTTATGCATCTACAATAGGGAAGAAGAATATGTGGTTTGGGATGAGAAGGGCTGATCTGGCATTTGTTCCCAGGCCTGTCACTGCAAGGCAATTGTGTTCTCTTTCTTGCACCTTTTGATTCTATATGCTGACCAGCAACTAGCCTGTTATTTGTGCCCAAGGTGTACTGAAATGAAAATGAGTATGAGTTCTTACAGTGAGTGCTTTGATGAAAAGAAGACCTGAGCTCTCCAGACTGGCTTTTCTTGATTACTTCAGTGCCTAAGTGTGGGTTTCCTTCGTCTTGGTTTTAGCTTACTTCTGTGTCCTTAGTGACAATCTTAAGTTAGATACGAGTCTTTTGAGAGAGGACGTAATCGTACAAACCAGAAGGAGAACTTCTAGTCTGGTCTAGGGCCTGGCAAGCTTTCCCTCTAAAGGGCCAGATGGTCAGTACGTTAGGCTTTACCTCCTGTATGTTCTGTCCTAAGTACTTAACTTTGCTGCGGTTGCATATAAACAGCCATAAAGAATATGTAAATGAATAAGGGTGAAACTTTATAAAAACAGGCAGTGGACCAGATTGGACTTACGGTCCATTGTTTGCCTGCCACTTTCTAGCATCATAGGGTGCCTTGGAGGGCCTACTCATGGACATGTCCACATGGTCTTAGTGTCCCAGCCCTCCCCAGGGGTGTATAAAAGAAAAACTCTTGGAGTTTCCATCGTGGCTCAGCAGAAACGAATCTGACTAGGACATGAGGA
>PVHT020000037.1:3956391-4037816 GCA_004024745.2 Catagonus wagneri
GATCTCGCGTTGCTGTGGCTTTGGCGAAGGCCGGCGGCTACAACTCCTGTTAGACCGCTAGCCTGGGAACCTCTATATGCCGCGGGTACGGCTCCACATAAAGGCAAAAAGACAAAAAAAAAAAACAAAAGATTTCCCACACCAGGAGTTCCCATTGTGGCTCAGCGGTAACAAATCCAACTACTAACGATGAGGATGTGGGTTCCATCCCTGGCCTCACTCAGTGGGTTAAGGATCCGGCATTGTTGTGAGCTGTGGTGTAGGTCGCAGACGAGGCTTGGATCCTGCATTGCTCTGGCTGTGGTGTAGGCTGGCAGCTGCAGCTCCGATTAGACCCAAGCCTGGGAACCTCCTTATGCCATGGGTACAGCCCTAAATAGCAAAAAAAAAAAAAAAAAAAAAAAAAAAATTCCCTCACCACAGTACCCGCACAGTGCATAGCTGAGGGAGAACTTTGTGGGGCATTGCTGCACAGGCTCTGTGGCATTCCCTGACTCCCTGAGACCACCTGGCAGGTGACCATTTGCACAAATTTTACAAATTAGGACTCAGATGCAGATAGTGTTCCTAGGTTCCACAGCTACACTAGCTGAGACTCAAATCTCAAAGTCGATGTTCCTTTCCCTGAACCACGGTGCCTCTCCTCAAACCACAGCTCTTTGTCAGATGCCGCTGCAGAGTCCTGATTCCCTAGGCAAGCCGGAGCTTCCGGAATCCTGGCCTCACCATCCGGACTAGAACACTTTCAGGTATTGTTCCGAGGATTATTGCCACGGCTCATGATGCTTGATAAACTCCCATCATTATAATGCCTGACACTTGTGTTTTATACTGGTACCCAGTTCTCTCTTAGTGAAAGTTACTGAAAAAGGAAGGGGAAGCTTACCTCTCATGAGCCTGGTTAGCTTAAAGATACAGTGATATATTTTTGGTATTTTCGTGGAAAGGTCACAAGGGTCAAGTGTATCATTGACACAGGAGCTTATGGTGCCCACTAGACGGAATGATTCTCACAGGAATACAAATGGGTTCCCAAAATTTGTTCTTTCCAACTGCAGTAGAAGCTCGGAGAACAAGGGCAAGATTCACTCTTTTTGACGGGCCTGCAGCTCCTCGCGGAGTTGCTCACTGTCAGCACTCGTGACCCCAAGTAAGCAGCGGGAGGGGAGTTCCTGTCATGGCTCAGTGGGTAACGAACCCGACTAGCATACATGAGGATGCGGGTTCAATCCCTGACCTCACTCAGTGGGTCAGGGATCTGGCGTTGTCGTGAGCTGTGGTGTAGGTCACAGATGGGACTTGGGTCCCGAGTTGCTACGTGGCTGGGGCTTAGGCCAGCAGCAACAGCTCCGATTAGACCCCTAGCCCGGGAACCTCCATATGCTTTGGGTGTGGCCCTAAAAAGCCAAAAAAAAAAAAAAGTAGTGGGGGGGCTCTTCATTCTAGTTATGGATTGACTCCCGAGGAGGGCACCCAGCTAACTGAAGCCCCACTCACGGAAGCATGGGTAAGGTCTGTCACTACTGACGCCTGCCCTCGGTGTGGCAGGTGGGGTGAGAACAAAGCCCGTAAGCTGATCTGTCTTCCATGAACAGGACAGTGCGGGATGGCTAAATATAGACCAGTGTCCAAAACCAGAAACACAGGACTTAGTCTCACCATGCGACACCGGTTCCTTCCACCCTGAAGAGCAGTTTACTTTTGGATCCTGGAGCTCTTCATCCTCCCGACCCCACGAGGGAAGGTTCTGACACACTGCCTGCCATGGTGTGTTTACTGAGCAGCCCGTTCGCATCTGGGCGTTTAGCAGGCGCAGAACGTTGTGCTCAGCACCGTTAGAGACAGAGATGGTTTCGGTCCTGACCTCTAAGAGCTCTCCGTCTCGTTGTGTAGGAAGATGTGGGAACTCCCAGCCTGAAATAAAGGGCAAGAGTAGGGAATCTAAAAGCTTTAGAGGAAGGCATGACTGGGTCTCACCAGAGGCCTTCCGGAAAGTATGCTATGGGCTGTGGGACTTACTTTGCCATCTCTGAAATGAGATGCCCCCAGGAAGAGCAAGTTATGCAAGGATGTGTGACCAGAGACTGTGTGACTTGCCTCTGAGCCACGCACTCTCCCCCAGTACCCCTCCCAGATCGATTTCTGCTGACGTGCACCGAGAGATCCTGTCCGTCAAGGTCAGGGTGCCCCGCCGTGGCTCACGAATCTCTGAGATGATGTCCTCTCCCAGATCCTTCCTCGGGAGGTGGTGGGCAGCGCAGCCGAAAGGTCCCATGGGGTCTCACGTTACCGCCTGTCTCTGCCTCCCCTTTTTTCTTCCTCCGCTTTATGGTTTTTATAAACACTGGGAGACTTATACTTTTGAACTTGGGGAATTATTTATACTAAGTCTTTAGTAGTTTGATCCAGCAAATGTTTACTTGCCATGCAAATGTGGGTAACATTATAAACGCATAACAAAACGGCAGTCCCACTGGCCAGTGTCCTGGTGATCAGATCTCTGACTTGATTTCCTGCCCCTCCGCCCCCGACAGAGAATGCATCTTCATTCCGCCTGATTTATCTTTCTAATGGTGCAGCGGAAGGACCTCTGGACTAGGAGATCTGAGTTTTATTTCGTCTATCTGTCTATCTTTTTAGGGCTGCACCTGATGCATATGGAGGTTCCTAGCCTACACTACAGCCACAGCAACTCGGGGTCTGAGCCGTGCCTGCAAGCTCCACCAACAGCTCACGGCAACACGGGATGCTTAACCCACCAAGCAAGACCATGGATCAAACCTGCATCCTCATGGATACTAGTCAGGTTCATTGATCACTGAGCCACAACGGGAACTCTGGAGGTCTGAGTTTTAATTCCAAGGTCCACATCTGACCCACTGCGTGGCCTTGGGCAAACAGCCTTACCTTTCTGGACCACCATTTTTCCGACTATAAATGAGAGATTCGAGGGTGAGTGGAGAGGGCGATGGTGGTGAGTGAGTAATTAGAGTCCCTTCCAGTTGTCATGTTATGTAATTTCTTGTATAAAGTGAAGACATTCTGTGTTTGGCTTTAAATATATGAATAACTTCACTAATAATGATGTGCGTCCGAGGATTTTGGAGTATTAGTCCTTCTTAAATAATTTCAGGTTGGGATTGTGAGTTCAAGTGACCTGGATCTGTTGATCCACTTTTGGCCTCAGCACCTGTCGGCATGCTTTTGTTGTTAGAATTCTCCATCTGGGAGTTCCCGTCGTGGCTCAGTGGTTAACGAATCCAACTAAGAACCACGAGGTTGCGGGTTTGATCCCTGGCCTTGCTCAGTGGGTTAAGGATCCGGCATTGCCGTGAGCTGTGGTGTAGGTTGCAGACTCGACTTGGGTCCCGCCTTGCTGTGGCTGTGGCGAAGGCCGGCGGCTACAGCTCCTGTTAGACCCCTAGCCTGGGAACCTCCATATGCCGTGGGTGCGGCTCTAGATAAAGACAAAAATAAAAAAAAAAGAATTCTCCATCTGCCAATTCCTGTGTTTCAGTTAGCTTTCTCCAGGGCCCATTCATCCCATAGAATCCCGCCCCACTGTCTTCAGAATTCTTTCATCAGTCATCTTCTCTCCAGTTAGAACCCTCAGGATTGTGTCGCCCTTCCACTTTTAGGAATAAAGAATAGAATGTAACAAGTGTCAGGCCAACAACCATTTACTTAGTATTACTGTTTACTGGTATTTTATCACATCACATCCTCAAAGGAACCCTGTAAGGTGGTTGTGAGGTCAGCATTTGATAGCGTGGGAGACGGGGTACAGAGAGGTGAGAACTTTTGCCCGGGGCTCTGTGATGAGAGTTTCAGAACCCAGACCACCGTGGACCTTTCTGTGGCATCCTGCTTCTTTGGAGGTGGCCGCGGAGGATGATACGGAGGGCCAGGGAGAACATGGGTGCTTTGCAGTTTTGAATTTTGAGGATACAAAGAAAGATTTTTTTTTTTTTTTGGAAGACGTTTTCCTTCCAGTTGGCTTTCAGAGCTCGCTTTGCCCTTGACTTTTTCAGTATACCCTGACCCTTCTACCTCTGCCCCAGAAGTAAGAACCAGAGGTTGTTAAACACCAAACCAGTGGATCTGAATCGAAATCTCTGTGTAAAAATAACTCATTGAATCTTCCACAGACAGCTCTTAAGTTTCCCAGAGGTGACTCTGATGTGTATCCCTGATCAAATCAAGTTCTTCCTTTTCTAAATAGAGGAAACCGGGCCCAGCAAGGTGAAACGGCACACAGAAGTCAATCAGCCAGGTGGCAGCCCTCCAAGGCCAGACCCTCACTCTGTCACTCGACTCTGCCTCCTGTAAAGCCAGTACCACTCACCTCACAGAGATCGTGTGGGAACCCTCTTCTCTGCATGGGTGAAAAGAAGTGCCTTTGAAGTCAAGCGTGTCTCTTTCAGATCTGGGCTCTGCCGCTTTCTAGCTGTGTGACTCCAGAGCTCATTATTACTGCTTTGAGCTTCAGTTTCTCCATCTCCCCCAACAAAAACACCACAATGGAGGTAATGCTATCTACCTCATGGAGTAGACTAGAGACACATAGTAGGTACTTAGTAAATGGCAGCTGTGGTTATTGCAGTCAATATTGTCTTTTTTTTTTTTTTTGGCCGCCCCATGGCACGTGGAGTTCCTGGGCCAGGGACCAGATCTGCACCACAGTTGCAGCCTGTGCCACAGGTGCAGCGATGCTGGATCCTTTAATCCACTGTGCCAGGCCGGGGATCGAACCTGCATCGTAGTGCTACAGAGATGCCACCAATCCCATTGCTCCACAGCAGGAACTGCATTATTGTCCCTTTTGTTCTTATTCGTTCCACATACCACATCTACACAAGGTTTAGTTGTGACTAAAACAGTGACAACAGTTCCCTTCTAAGCATCCGCTAGAGCTTGGAAAGCAAACCTCTGCCTCTTGGCTGATCTCAAGGTCTCAGCTGGTTCCGTGTGCTCTCTGCGAGCGGGAGCAGTAAGAGTGGTGAGGTGCGGTGCTAAGTGCTTTGTATAAATGATCTCCGGTCCTCGAAGCAGCCCCACCAAGTACATATCTTCCCTGTTGAGCAGCTGAGGATGAGGTTTATGTAACCAGTCTGAGGCCAGAGCCAGGAGTTCACAGAGCCAGGCTTTGAGTCCAGCCTGTGCTCCATCATGAGCACTGGTCTACCATTTTATGGGTTGTGAGACCCACTGAGGCTTGGGGTGGGGATTTGGGGGCGGGGGGTGAAGATTAAAGGGTCATTGAGATAAGGGAACGAGTCATTATTTGGCCAGTCATCTTTTCCAGAAACTCCCGCCAAATGCCCCTTTCCTGCTCCTGTTATCACTAGCTGGGTGATGGCTGGGCCGAGCTGGGCTGGGCTCCTCTCCTGAAATCCTTCAGAGCCTTCCTGTTCTCGAGTTTTGCAAGAAGGTGGGAGGCGTGTTTGTATGCTGGGCAGGCTTCCCAGGGGTGATTGTGGAAAGGAAGGGGAATGATTTTGTAGGGCCCTAAAAAGAAGCCAGGAAGAAGAGGAAAAAAAATAAAGCC
This sequence comes from Catagonus wagneri, assembly GCA_004024745.2. Lineage (NCBI taxonomy): Eukaryota > Metazoa > Chordata > Mammalia > Artiodactyla > Tayassuidae > Catagonus > Catagonus wagneri. Next base: position 3,961,940 of record PVHT020000037.1, read on the forward strand.
CTGTTGAAAGGAAAACAAATGGACTCAGGCATTTTCTGGCATTATCTTTCGTCTAGACTTGGAGATGGAAGCTCAGGCCAGAAGTCTGGAAATGTCCATTTTCTTCTTGCCATATAATTGACCTTGCTAAGGACCCAAGACACATCATTACTGCAGCCTTGTGGTCACATACCAAAAACAGCCCAGCCGTGTCCTGAATAATGTTTGCCTTTATCTTTACCATTCATTCCTTTCCTCAAGAGGTACCCAGGCAATAAAAACAAATCGTAGGAACATTTGATAGAAGTGCATGGGTTTGTTTTCACAACGTTATCTCAGTCACCCTTTACAGCAGCCCAGTGAGACAGACGGACAGGCCAGAGATCATCCTCCCGACATGACCAGAGAGGAACTAAAGCTCGGAGAGAGACCCGTCCGAGAACTCACAGCTAGTTGTTGGCAGAGCTGGAACCAGACCCCTCTCCCGTGCAGCAGGTCCGCGCACCGCGAGGTGGCATTTCAGCCTGTCTGAGTCTTTTCACCCCCAGCCAGGAGTTCTTGCTTTTTGTTTAGCTGCACTTGCCACTGCCTTGCTAGGATTATGGGATGACACTCTAAACAGTGGGGTTGGAGGGGAGGTGTAGGGACCTGAAGGTAGAAGCGGAGAATGTTCCTTACTCGGTGTGCTTTAGTAAGGGCTTGGTATTTACTGCGCAGTTTTCTTTTCAGAGAGAGAATAAAAACTAAAGGTCAGATGTATTTAACTGGATGACTGTCAGTCTCTTGCATATATACTTGACATGTCATGCATTGCAGAGGGCTTATGCATGTGTGTGTGTGTGTGTTAATTCACGTGTCATATATCACTCAATTAAAATGCACAAGTCGATGTTTTTTAGTATGTTCACAGGGTTGTGCAGCCGTCATCACAGTCTAATTTGGGAACATTTCTGTGACCCCACGAAGAAACCATATACCCATTAGCAGTCACTGCCCATTCCCCATCCTTAGCCCAGCCATAAGTAACCACTAATCCATTTTCTATCTCTATATATTTCCTAATTCTAGACATTTCATATAAATTGAATCTAGCTTCTTTTCTCTGAACATGCTTTCCACGTTTGTACATGTAACATGTATTTGCACTTTATTCTTCTTACTGCTGAATAGTATTCCATTATACAATAAGCCGCATTTTATTTATTGATCAGCTTATACACATTTGGATTTTTTTCCACTTTTATTGTAAGTAATGCTGCTGTGAGCATTCATATACAAATTTTTGTGTGGACATGTGTTTTCGGTTCTCCTGGGTATAGACCTACAAGTGGAATTGCTGGTCATACGGTGACTCTGTGTTTAACTTTTTGAGGAACTATCCAACTGTGTGTGTGCTTATAAATATACTGAGATATATTTCCCATATCATGAACTTCAACCATTTAAAGTATCCAGTTCAGTGGTTTTAGTATTTCCCACGGTTGTGCAACCATCACCACAGTCTAATTTTAGAAAATTTTCCTCACTCCCCCGCAAAGAGGCACTTACCCGTTGCTGTCACTTTCCATTCCTGCTCCCCCAGGTCCCCAGGCAGCCCCGAGTCTACTTGCTGTCTTTACGGGTTTTCCTATTCTAAATCCCTTACGTAAATAAAGTCATGTAATCTGTAGTGTTCATCACTATTTTTTTCACTTAGCATAGTGTTTTGAAGATGCTTCCACGCTGTAACACTTACTAGTGCTTCGTTCACTCCTGTGGCTGGTGGCTGTTTCTCCGCTGTATAAAGACATCGCATTCGTTTCTCCAGCCTCTGCATCTGTCTTCCTGCAGCATTCTCCCTGTATGTCTGTCTCCGTTTTCTCTTCTTATAAGGGCACCAGGCATTGGGGGGGGGGGCCCACGGTAACACAGTGTGACCTCATTTTAACTGCCGACATCTGAAAAGACTGTTTTCAAATGAGGTCGTCTTCTGAGGTTCCATGTGTTTAGGCGGGTCACTCTTTGACCCAGTAAAGCCACCAAGGAATAGTCGCATGAGTTCACGTAGAAATCTTTTAAAGCTGCAAGCTGAAGTAGGGTTTTGGCAAGGTTTAGTGCCAACACAGCTTTGAAAGAACTTGTCTGGGGCTGCAGACCGTTATGGAACTGACTGGTTTCCTAGACGCGGCTCTGTGTCAGAGGGTGGAATGCCAAGTGTCTGTGAGCCCAGCTCATCCTACCCCTTACTTCATCTTATTAACAAACCTTGAAAACCTCTCTGATTTTGACCACAAGAAACATGCATATGTGGAATTTTGAGCCGGGGGAAATTCTTTTATTCATTCAGTAGATATGTGTTGAACACCCACCCTGTGCTGGGACTGTTGTAATTCCCGGGGATACAGCAGTGACTAGAACACAGTCTGAGGGCCTGCAGTGTACAGCATTTTCTCGGCCCTGTCTGCCTTTCACCCCTATAACCACCCTGGGTCCCTTTGTAAATAAGGAGACGGAGACGTCTCCAGCTCCGTGAGTAAACAGACTGGGTCACAGATTTGATTCCATAGCCTGAGCCGGAGGCGGAGGGCCCCAGAAGTGAGCATAGGTCACTCTCATTTTATACAGACTCAAGCCCAGGCGTTCAGCAAAGAGGACGTGAAGGGTGGCTAGGGTGACAGAATGGCTCCTCCTGTCAGACTGGGGCACCCGAACTTTATTCTGAAGGTGACAGGGAGGCAGCGAATGTCACCGAGGGCATATGGCTCGCTGTGCCGCCTGCTTCGTGCGTTTGATCGGTGCACGACTTTGGAACTGTGTCACAGACCCGCTTCATTCTCGGGCTAAAACCTTTGCCACAGAGACTGTTATCTCTGCCCTTACTGAGTGTTTGGAGTGATGAGAAAGACATTGAGGTTTTCCTGAAATCCTGTCTGCAACACAAGGAAGCACTGGTGAGAAACAGACTGAGAAATAAACAGGAGGGTAGTTTGAAAAGCAGCCTGAGAGACGTCCTGCAGACGACAGGGACCCGGTGCAGAGTGCTAAGCAGGGCGGCGACGTCAGGACATGAGGTGGCCGTTGAGACGCAGGGGAGGGTGGCAGCCGACGCCCAGGCCTCTGGCTCGGAGGCCTGACTGGATGGTTGATGGTTCATGGTTCATGGTTCATGGTTCCATTGAGACCGAGAGTGCAGCAGGAGGAGTTCTGTTTAGATCCTTGAGCTGACCCGCTCGTGGGGCAGCTGGACGGAGATGCCCAGCCGATGCAGGGCCGGAGGACATGGAGCCCGGGAGAGAGAACAGAGCCAGCGAGTGAGGCTGGCGCGTTGGCACCCTGGAGCTGAAGCCATGAGAGGGCGCAGGATGCCCCAGCAGAGTCCCCAGAGTGAGGGCGCCGTCGAAGGAGGGTGTGGGGCAGGACCCTGAGGCAGACCCCCATTGAAGGGCGGGCTAGAGGGACGGGCGCCCGGAAGATCTCAGCCAGGGCAGAGCTGTCCCGCGCACCTTCCCTGTGTTTTCTCAGGCAGCAGCTTAGGTTCAGCCTTGGCGCTGAGGCTTCTCTATCCCCAAGCATAAATCCGCTCTCCTCTGCCATCAGTGCGTTCATCTTGCGAATCTGATGGAGTAATGAAGACGTCGATTCTCTTAAGCAATGTCCAGTTCACTGGGAGACCTAGAATGGGAATTCGTTTTGAAGGTCAATACAGCTGTCAGTGGAACAGTTTTTCCCCAGAGGCCCGTGGCTTTTTCTGCTGGACGCTGGCAGGAGTTGTCCTGCCCAGCATCAGAAAAGACTAGAGGGTCACTAATGCTGTAGAACATTATCATGAGCTCATGATCCTGCCCAGGGCCAGGAGAAGGGCACTAAAATAGGTCAGATAACGGAGTGGAAACACAGCTATGTCCCCTCTGAAGTGTTTTAAATAACCACAGAAAGTCACCGTCACCACCACTAAAACATAATCCTCCACTGGCTATCATATTGCCAGAAATTACATCTTTAAATCTTTTTTTTGGAACAAAAAGTTTCGCTGTTAAAATTATTATATGCTGAATGAATGTTGGGTTTTTTTTTTTTTCCTGGTTCTGCAAAGGTAGACTCAGAACTTACTGTGTGCCTGGGCTTTGTTAGGTAAATGCTGAGACTCCGGTAACATCATCACCAAGTGTCAGTCACTGTCTAAGTCACTGTTCTCAGAAACCAATGGGCCAGGCGAGGAAGCAGGGTGACAGTGGATGATACAGTGAAGCTTGGGCCACGTGCTGCTGGCACCCAGAAGAATGACCACATCCGGGAAGGTTCAGAGAGAAGATGATCTTATGATATCCTTGTAGGGTCTTAAAGTTTGTGTCTGAGCGTCAGAGGAGTAGAAGTGAAATCCAGGCGGAAGGAACAGCATAAGCCAAAACAGGGACTCATAAAAGGGGCTGGTGTGTTCACGGACTGATGAAGCTTCCATGTGCCTGGAGTTTGGGAGGAGGAAAGCAGGAAATAGGTCCAACTGTGAGAGGCCTTGTGTGTTGTGCTAAGGAATTCATTCTAAGCTGACAGAGCCAGCCCAGTGAATAATGCCCGTGGCTCAGTGTGTAGCACTCTAAACTATTATCTGCCTTGAGTACCTGGCTTCCTTTCTAACACAGCAGATGAGCGTTTAAGATAACAGTTAAGAGAAGAAAGACCGCTAGATGGAGAGTGGTGCTAGGGGAGCTGGGGAGCATCATCCTTAGAGGACGGAAGGGCAGCTGGGAGGAGCCGACCCGTCTTGAGCAACAGCTCCAAATACGTTTGTGCTTTTATCGTTAGTACAGTAACACACAGTCCAGGGCCTCAGTGAGTCTTCAGGAAGCAAAGCTCTGTGTCACAAAGCCAGCTTAACTTTGAGGAGCAACCAAAGAGAGGGAAGGCAGTGGTACTCAGTGGCCCGGCTCACAGGTCAGAGTTGCATCCCTGGACCACCAGCAGCCACGCCTCCTGGAAGCGGAGCAGACACTGCCCAGGCTGTGACAGGAACCGGCCTCCAGGCAGCTCCAGGAGCCGTCAGAGGTCCAGAGCCTGGTGGCCAGGGCCCTGCTCTCTGGGAGGGCAGAGAAGGGAGCGGGCGGGTGAGAAAGAGAAGGCTGCCGCTGGCCCGTTGCCTCCGCTCCTAATATTTCCTCTTCCTCTGACACCCCAGTTCAGGATGAGGCCTTGGCCCCTCTTTTTTCACTCACAGAGTTCTTTCTCCTTTTCACAGACTCCCTGAGGAATGTTTCCTCAGCCAGTCACGGCCCACGCTCTTCTCCGGCTGAGCTCAGCAGCGCCAGCCAGCACCTGCTCCGAGAAGGAAAATCCTCAGCGCCGTCGCACTCCAGCCAGCCAACCCTGTTCACCTTTGAGCCCCCGGGCTCGAACCCCATGCAGCCGGCCTTGTCCACCAGCGCACCCCAGGAGTACCTCTACCTGCACCAGTGCATAAGCCGGAGAACAGAGAATGCACGGTAAGTGAACCGGGGAGCCCGAGTGGCCACTCACAGGGCCTCGGACTTTTCAGTCTCTGCTTTTAATTCTAGAGACATGGGAGTAAATGATTCAGTCTTTCCAGGTGAGCAGATACATAATTATGCAACAAAACACCATGGTTTTGGTTTCAGTCAGCTCCACATTTGATTGGTAGCATCTGTGTTGCTATAGAGTAATGGATTCCTGAGAAACTTCCTATTATCAAAAATCATACTATAAAAGTTTTTGTTTAATTTGGAAAAAAAAAGGGGGGCATTAGGAGCTAGAGTTTCAGAATTGAAGAATGTGAAGTCAATGCACTTGTTGGCCCTAAGAGGATAATTTTAAAATGTTTTTAAATTGTTGAATAAATCCATGCCTCGCTTTTGTTCTGGAGCTGCACTGTCCATGTAGCAGTTACTCTCTGCATGTGGCTATTTAACTTTGAATCAGTCCGAATTAAATCAAATTTAAAATTAAGTTGCGTGGGATTAATTAGCAGTATTTCAAGTGCTCAGCGGCCACACGGCTGGTGGCTACCATCCTGGGTAATAGAGACACAGGACATTTTCATCGTCCCGCAGAGCCCTAGACCACGGACTCCCTGCTCTAGAACAGTTTTTGCTTTACTAACACCACCCGCTCTCTTCCCCGGTACAGAACTGCTATATATTTTTATATCCTTTTATTCCCACCGTTTTTGTGAACAAAAGCGCAGAGCTGTCAGGGGCTTGGTCAGAGCTGGTTCCTAACCACGGCCAGCAGATTACAAATCACGTTTCTGATTAATTAATCTAGAAGTATGTAAATTGTGTTATGGGAATGAAGGCAGAGAACTGGCTGTATTAATTATCGCGTGACAATATTTTCACGCATAATCTCACTGAAACTAGTCAGATGCACTGAGAGTTCTGCTGGGTAGACCGTCTACCTGCATTTTATGAGGAAGAAACAGAGATACACAACCAATAAATGACAGAGGTAGGACTCAAACCCAGATCTTCTCATTTCTGGTCCAGCGCTCTTCTGGGTCTGGTTTTCTGAGGCATTTTCACACAGAAGAGTTTCCCAACCCTCGGTTCTAAGGTCGCCGCAAATATTCATTTTCCCGAAGCGGCGTGATTCATTTATTTGTGAACTTTGATTAGTCCAGTCAGTCTCCATCAACGTATACGTGAAGAGCTGAGTTCTAAAAAAGGTAGAATGGGGGAGTTCCTCGGTGGCTTAGCGGGTTCAGGACCTGGTGTTGTCACTGCAGTGGCTCCGGTCAGTGCTGTGGTGCGGGTTCGATCCGTGGCTTGGGAACCTGACGTACCGTGAGTGCAGCCAAAAAAGAAAAAAAGAATAAAAATTAAAAAAAATAAAAAGAATGAATTAACCGAAGTCACTGAACTAGTTAGTGACACAACTGTAAACAGCGCCTAATTCTCCTTAAGCATAGACCAGAGACAGTGCAGGCTCTGGAGTCCGGTCACATATGGGTTCACATTCAGGTTTTGCCACTTCTTTGTGTCTCGGGCCACTTCTTGAGCCCTCTCAACCGTCATTTTCCTCATCTGCAGAGTGGGAGTAATTAATTCAGAGGCATACTAGTGAGCATGAAGTGACAAAATCTACACAAGGCGCCCGGGAGGAGGTGCTCAGGACATGCTGCCAGTTGCTCTTTGGCGCCCCCATCCGCTTCCACCACACGCGGGATTGCCTGGGAGGAGAGAAGCTCTTAGAGTCACAGTTCTAGTGAGGGTCAGAGCGCTTTACATTAGCGCCTCTCAAATGTTTGTGCGTGTAAATGCTGATTCTGAGTCCGTGGGCCTGGGCTGGGTCCTGCGGTCCTGCCTTTCTGCACAAGTGCAGATGGTGCCAGTGCAGACTGTGTGCAGATCACACGTTAGCTGGAAGGCTTTCTGTGAGATTAACAACTGCCACCACCTCCAATCCCGTGATGCTGCTTAAGCAGCAGAGAACCCCCACCTCCTCTGTAAAACCTCTCTTAATCTTCCTAACTGGAATTCATTTTTTCTCTGAATTCCCATAGCAGTTTTTGATTCTCTCATAGCATTTGGAACTTTCTACCTATTATTGTGGATTTTTATGTTAATATGTTGCTATTCTTTGAAGACAGGACTCAGGGCACACAGTAGGTGCATAGTAAATATTTGGACAAATCTGTGTTATGGAGATAATGTAATAGAGAAGACAGAACTTATCTACAGCTGGGGAAGCAGCTTACTTGTGGGGCCTTGATCAAGCTATGCATTTCTTTGTCTTTGTTTTTACTCGTGGGTGTGGGAACAAGAGGGTGATGAGCAGGATCTCAGGCAGATTTTAAAAAATAGTAAGTTGAAAGAGTGTAGAATTCCAAGCAGGCAGGGAGGGTGGGAAGGAAGCTCTCTTCAGTTGAGAAGGAATATAGAGCTTCTGGTAGTATGTATTATAATAGTTATCAACTCTAGACAAAACATTTTAAAAACAATTTGAAGGCACTAAAGAGCAATTAAAAACCTGAACAGATTTGACTCTTGAAAGAAGGAACCAGGAGTTCCCGCTGTGGCACAGTGGGATTGGCAGCATCTCTTCAGTGCCAGGACACAAGTTTGATCCCCAGCCCTGCACAGTGGGTTAAAGCATTCAGTGTTGCCACAGCTGCAGTATAGTTCCCTGGCCGGGGAACTCCATATGCCGAGGGGCGGCCAGAAAAGGGGGGGGAAGGGACCAGAGTTCCCTCGTGATGCACTGCATTAAGGATCTGGCATCCTCTCTGCTGCAGCTTGGTCATGGCTGTGGTGTGGGTTCGATCCCTGGCCCCATAACTTCCATGTGCTGTTGGCATAGCCAAATGAATAAATAAATAAATAAGAGACTTGCACAGAGTGTGAGGTTCCATTTTCATGGCTGTTCCTATGATGGAAATTCCTATAACATATCATCCCAAGTATTGAGTGTACAGTGAGAAATTGCTAGACACCTGAAGAAACTGTAAAAGTTGACCCAGAGTTGAGAGAACTCAGTTCATAGAAACAAACTAAAGTAAGCCCAGTTTTTGGAGCTAGCATTAAAAATAGTTGCGTTGATTGCTTTTATCTGGCGGGAGGGGAGAAGACTAATGACTAAAGAGGTGTTGAAATTTAGGAAAGAGATAGAAACTTTAAGAAAGAACTTAGGAATTACAGTTCCTCTGTGGTGGCAAAAGTCACTACTGGCTACTTCTCCCATGAATTATAACTGAAAACTCTGCGCAAAATAAAATTAGTCAAAGACTCTGTAAAGTGCATTGAAAGGAAGCAGATTATGGAGGGGAGAAAAAGTTAGAGATGTGACTACACACAGGTGAACTTTCTGTCTGTGGCAGATTTGTCCTAAGGGTGGGTGCCATAGCAGAACAGCACAGTGGGGCAGACTGCTGAAATTGTGATCAAAACCTCATCTTTCTCGTTAGAAGAACCAGGAAAGGAGCCCTTTGGGGGAGAGAAGGGGTGGAATATCCCAGAGTGGAGAGAGCTAGAGAAGGGATTTCCTAATTTGGGGTATAAAACCACACCACTCTCAGGCTTACATGTGGGATAGACTCAAACCAGCCATAACAACAGCTTTGGGAATAAACTGAGATTTTTACTACCATACACAGAAGGAGGAACAGAACCTACAGGCTAAACCCAACCATGTTGATTGCCTGTAAAAACAAAAATGTCAATATTCTCCAGAGGATGATAACATAACCCAGAGTCTATACAACATAATATTACTCAGGATATCATTCAGAATATAAGCCCAAAATTTCTCAACATACAGAGAATCAGCAAAGTGTTAACTAATTCTGAAGGAAGAGCACAGATACCAAACCCAACATAACCCATATTGCAACTATCACATACAAATTTAAAAGCCCATATTGTAACAATATTCCATATGGTAAAGGAAAACAGATGTGAAATTAATAGAAAAAAAAAGAAATTCTGTCAGTTCAGAAGTTTATATTCTATATTTTTCTTCAGGCATGAAAAAAATAAAGACATTTCTTAGATGAAAGGGAAATAAGAGAATTTCCAGGAGCTCTGATTTAAATAAATGATAAGGCTGAAGCAAGGTAGTGCCTGAAGAAAACTAAGATCAGGAATGAAGAAAGATCATCAGAAATAGTAAATATCTTCATAATTATGAGGCCATTTTTTTCCCTCCTGAGTTCTTTAAAATATGTAAGAGTGTTGAAAGCAAATATTACTTTAGTCTTTCTTGCCATGTGAGTCTCCTGGTGATAGATTTTCCCAACTTTGGTTTATCTGGAAATACTTTTGTTTCACCTTTGAGAGATACTTTTGCTAGGTATAAAAGTCCAGAATGATGATTTTATTTCAGCATTCTAAAGGACACCATTCTGTAGTCTTTGGACCTTCATTGTTTCTGATGGGCACTCAGCTGTTCTGTTAATTCTTATTCTCCTTTATGTAATGTAGCTTTCTTCCTCTGAATGATTTCCTTCTTTTTAAAAAAAATTGTGATAACATACACATCATATAATATACTGCCTTAACCATTTTTAAGTGTACAGTTCAAGTGTTAAGTACTTTCACATTGTTAGGCAACCAGTCTCCAGAGCTCTTTTCAGCTCTCAAAATTTAAACTTTCCACCCTTACTTAGTTACCCATTTCACCTTCCCTCTAGCCCCTGAAAACCTGCATTCTACTTTTCATCTGTATGAGTCTATGACTTCTCTAGGTAACTCATTTAAGTGGAATCATACAGTACTTGTCTTTTTGTGACTGGATTATTTCACTTAACATAATGCCTTCAAGGTTCATCTGTGTTGTAGCATGTGTCAGGACTCCTTCCTTTTTAAGGCTGAATAAATATTTCATTACATGTATTTTTCACACTTTGTTTATCTATTTATCCACTGATAGAGTCTTGAGTTGCTTCCACCTTTCGGCTATTGTGAATAACACTCCTGTGAACATGGGTTTACAAATACTCTTCAAGACACTGCTTTCAATTATTTGGGGTTATATCCAGAGGTAGAATTGCTGGGTCATTTGGTAATTTTTGTCATTTTTTGAAGAATTTCCATGCTGTTCCATGGTGCTTACACCATTTTTACAACAGTGCACAAGGCTTCTAGTTTCTCCAGCTTCTTGCCACACTTGTTATTTCCTGGTTTGTTAATTGTAGCTATCCTAATGAGTATAAGGTAGCATCTCGTAGTTTTCATTTGCATCTCCCTAATGATTAGTGATATTAAGCAACTTTTCAGATATTTGTTGGCCATCGGCATATCTTTTTTGGAGAAATGTCTACTTAGGTCCTTTGCCTATTTATTATCAGATTTTTGTTGTTAAGTTATAGAAGTTCTTTATATATTATGGACATTAACCCCTTATCAGATATATGATTTGCAGATATTTCCCCAATTCTAAAAATTGCCTTTCCCTCAGTTTATTGTGTCCTTTGATGGACATAAATGATTTTAATTTTGGTGATCCAGTTATTCAATTTTTTATTTTGTTGCTTGTGCTTTTTATGTCATACATAAAACATCATGGCCAAATCCAATTTCAAGAAACTTTTCCCTGTTGTCTTCTAAGACTGTTATTGCTTTAGCTCTTACATTTAGGTCTTTGATCCATTTCACGTTTGGTTTTCATATGACAAAAGATAAAGGTCCAACTTCATTCTTTTTCATGTGTACATCCAGTTTTCCCAACACTTATTTGTTGAAAAGACTAAGACTATCCTTTCCTGTGGAAAAGATCTTTCCCGTGGTCTTGGCACTTTTACTGAAAATGATTCTGCGCTCTGAATTCTATTCCCTTAGATGTCTATGTCCATTTTTATGCCAGTAGCACACTGCTTTAGTTACTGTAGGTTTGCACTGTAAGTTTTGAAATTGTTAAGTATAAGACCTCAACTTTGTCTTTTTCAAGATTGTTTTGACTATTAGGATTTTAAGATTTTTTTCCTTTATATTTCACCAGTTTGTGCTATTCCTAAGGTGTTTTCCTTATATTTACTCTGGGGTTCACTTGCCTTTCTGATTCTATACGTTGATATTTTTGATCCAGTTCAGTACAATTTCTACCAGTATTTATTGACTTTCTTTCCCTGCTCCTTTCTGTCTCTCCTTTCCTTTGAGAGTCATATGAAACTTTAATTACTCGTATGCTAGGCCACTTGATACTGACCCACATGTCACTGTTACTGTCCTCTTTTTTTCCCTACTCTGTTTCTTCTCTGTGCTCAGTTTGGATAGTTTTTTCAATAGATTTTTTAGTTCTAGGATAACCCCCTTTTTTATAATTTTTGAGGGGTAACAGAAGTAAGTCAGTGTCCTCATACCCCTTTGTAGTTCATCCTTCCTTCTAACACATTCCTCAGAAATCAGACTATTTTTCTGTCACTACATTAGTTTTCATATTTTGGAATTTTACTTGAATGGAATCAGAATATTACTCTTTTTCCTGACATATTTCAGTCAGCATAATGCTTTTGGTATTCATCCATGTGATTGCATGTATCATTGATTGTTCCCTTTTATGGCTGAGCAGTAATTCAGTGTATTTTTATATCACAACTTATACATTCACATGTTGATGGGCACTTGGGTTATTTCCAGTTTGGGCTATTACAAATTAAAATGCATTTGTACATCAAGAATCACTCATAAATCTTTATGTGGACATTCGTTTCATTTCTCTTAGGTAAATTCCTGGAAAACTAGCCCTATGTGGTTTTACTGGTTAAATCTGTCAAATATTTAAACATAACATAGTACAAACATTACTCATATTTGATATGAATATGAGTATACTTGAATTCTTTTAGGAAACATAGGAAATCCTTTTATAACTTATTTTATATGACCAGCATAACTCTACTATCAAAACCCAACAAAGATTACAGGCAAGAAAATTACAAAGCAAAATTGCCTGTGACAATAGATGCACAAATCCTTTTTTCTACCAAAAAGTACTAGCAATCAAATCCAACTTCAAATATATTGTGTGTGTGTATATATATATATATGTATATAGATATCATGTATTTTAGTAATATATATTAGGGAGGGAATATATATATGTGTATGTGTGTGTATACATCAGGAATAAGACATCATGACAAAATAATGTTCATCCCAAGAATGCAAGGTTAGTCTGACATTCAAAAAGCAACCAACATAATTCATCACATTAAAATAAAAATCAGGAGTTCCTGTCGTGTCTCAGGAGAAATGACTCTGACTGCTAACCGTGAGGGCAGGGGTTCAGTCCCTGGCCTCGCTCAGTGGGTTAAGGATCCGGTATCTCTGTGAGCTGTGGTGTAGGTCACAGACACGGCTCCAATCCCGTGTGGCTGTGGCTCTGGCATAGGCCAGCAGCTGCAGTTCCCATTCACCCCCTAGCCTGGGAACCTCCATATGCCATGGGTGCGGCCCTAAAAAGACAAAAAAGGAAAAATCATGTAATCATCACCTCAACGGATGCAAAGAAAACATTTGACAAAACAATAACTGCATAAAACCAATTTTGTAGCAAAGTATGAATGGAGGAGAACCTCTTCAAACTGGGAACAGACTTCTGAGGATAACCTACAGCTAATATCATACCTAATGGAGAAATAGTAACCATATGGAGATGAGGCAAGAACACCTGCTCTCACCACTTCTATTTGCCGTTATACCAAGAGATCCTAGTAAGGGAACAAATAAATATAGAGGCACAGATATCAAAAAGAAGATGTAACACTATCTCTGTTTGCAGGTAACTTGATTGTTTATGTAAAAAATCCTTAAAAATCTAGAAAATAACTACTAGAATTAATAAGCGAGCTCAGCAGGATCATAGAATAAAAAGTTTTATACAAATTATTGTACAAAAAATTAATTTTTTGGACATGCCTATAGCATGCCTAAGTTTTTCTGATCAGCAAATATTCTGAAATAATACGTAGATGTGTTAAAAAGTAATGAGACTTAAAAAGTAGTGAGAATTCTTTCCATCAGTCAGTGCACTCATGTCTTCTTTTAGTCACAGAAGCAGCTACGCGATAAGCAGATGCTCAAGTCCCAACAGGGAATTTACTGGGAAAAAATGAGGTGCATCCCAGGAACACACACAAAACGTTGACTCTGTGGCCTCAGGAAGCGTAGCAACCGAGGACTAAATATAGCAAGAACCCATCAGCCAGACTGTATGTGTGTGTCTGTCTCTCACAGGCCATATGGCTTTTCATCTCTAAGCATTTGGCCTTCGTTTCTTTCTCTCTGCAGACTGCTTTCTGTGTCTCTTATGGTACACGTTTGTCTTACAGCTCCTAAGTTTACGTGTTCCTTGTTCAAGGAACCAGTCCATTCTCTCTCGTGTTCTCAACTCTGATTTCCTAAGAGAAAATGAGACTGGCCCTTTTGGGATCAGTGATCCACCCCTAGTCCTACTAGCAAGGGAAGCTCATGTCCCCAGTAAGTCTGCTGGGAATCCACTGGCTAGGACAGGGGTGGGGCTTCTCAGAGGAAAGATGGGTTCAGTAACTAACTATGTACCTTGAAAGGTGGTATTTGTTTTGGGAGCTTTTTGGCCACACCTGCAGCATGCAGAAATTCCCCATCCAGGGATCAAAACTGAGCCACCACAGTCACAGCACCGAATCCTTAACCACTAGGTCACCAGGGAACACCTCCAAAATTAATTTTTACATACTATCAGCTAACAATTGGAAAATGAACTTTAAAAAATTGTCTATATAACGATGTCCCAAAAATGGACTACTTAAGAGTAAATTTAACAAAAGGCATGCAATACCACTTCACTGAAATCAGTATCAAACACTGTGGAAGGAAATTAAAGACCTAAATATGGAGAGTATAATATACTATAGTTATGAATATTATTTAAAATATTATTAAACTGTTGTTGAAATAGCAGTTCTTCCCAAATTAATCTATAGATACAATGTTATACACATAAAAGTTCCAGCAAGCTTTTCCGTAGAAACTGAGGAGCAAATTCTAAAGTGTATGTGAAAATGTGAGTAGCCAAAGTGATTTTCTTTTTTTTTAAATGACAGCAGGAGTTCCCGTCTTGTCTCAGTGGTAAACAAACCTGACTAGTATCCATGAGGATGCATGTTCGATCCCAGGCCTTACTCAGTGGGTTAAGGATCCAGCATAGCTGTAAACTGTGGTGTAGGTTGCAGACATGGCTCAGATCCTGCGTTGCTGTGGCTGTGGTGTAGGCCAGCGGCTGTAGCTCTGATTAGACCCCTAGCCTGGGGACCTCCATGTGCTGCGGGTGCAGCCCTAAAAAGACAAAAGACAAAGTAAATTAATTAATTAATTAAAATGACAACAAAGTTAGCAAACTTATAGTACCTGATTTTAAGACTTCGTACCAAACTAAGGCTAGTCCAGACCGTCTTGTATTCATGAAAGGGTAAACAGGGATCACAAGGACAGGTTAGTGGGTTCAGGGGGAGGAATGAGATGGTATGTTTTTTGACAAAGGTGCAGTAGGGAAATGAAAGTCTCCTCAGCAAATGGGTGTCTGTAGAGGAATTACAGAGAGCTTTACTCCACGTCACACTACTCACAAGTTAACTCAGATGTACCAGAGACCTAAATGTGAAGTCTAATATTGTGAAACTTCTAGAAGTAATCTGTGATCTTGGGTGTAAGCAAAGATTTTTACATAGGATTTGAAAAGCAAGAATCAACCAAAAGAAACTTTTTTTAAAAAGTTTGTATCAAAATCAAAACTTTTGCCCTTTAAAAGGCCTTGTTCAGGAGACAAAATGGTTAAGTCACCAAATGTGAGAAAGTATTCAAAACACATATCCAAAGGAAAAAAAAAGAATAACAAAACACTTAGCTGACAAAGGATTTATTTCTAGAATATATAAAGAACTATTACAAGGCAGTAAGAAGACAAATCAAATTTTTTGCCTTTTTTTTTTTTTAGGGCCACACCCACAGCATATGGAGGTTCCCAGGCTAGGGGTCCAATCAGAGCTGTAGCCGCCAGCCTACACCACAGCCACAGCAACGTGGGATCCGAGCCACATCTGCGACCTACACCACAGCTCACGGCCTTGCCAGATCCTTAACCCACTGTGTGAGGCCAAGGATTGAACCCGCAGCCTCTTGGTTCCTAGTCAGATTCGTTTGTGCTGCAGCAGGACAGCAGCTCTAAAGTTAAATTTTTTTAATGGACAGTTATGGATTTGAATGGACAGTTCACAAAAAAAGATACAGGAATGGTCAATAAGCACATGAAAACATGCTGAATCACCAGAGAAATGCCAATTAAAATCTCAGACTTTGCTTAATCTCCACTGGAATGCCTAGAATAAAAAAGACTAGCAATGCATAGTGTTGGCAATATATAGCTGGTCTTTAACCATGCACTGCTTCTGACATTCACATTGTGTACTGAGTACTCTGAAAAAAAAGAAATAATGCTTTGCATTTTCCAAAGCACTTTACATGAGTTCCATCATTTGATCTCCAAAATAATGTTAGAGGATTTCCTTTGAGTAGCGTCTTTGAGAGAGAACGGGCTCACCCCTGTCTGCCTAGCCTCAACATCATCAGTGTGCCTGCCTGGATTGCGGGAGTGGGGTAGTATTTACTGGTGTGGTAATCATACCAGCCTTCTCTCTGTTCCTTTTACATTAATGAGGGCAGCTGATAGACAGTTACAACACATTCATCATCTTATGGATAAAACCAGGAGTCTTTTATTATTACTTTTACTACAGTAAGTACCAGCCACTATTACTTTTTCAGGCGCTAGACAGTATGTATCCTGGTCGAAATGACTTCATTTCTCAATCCAGCTCTTCCACTGAGCTAAAGTCAGTCACCAGTCACAGTACGGACTATTCTTGTTTTCAAAAACAAGTTGGTTTCACCGGATTTCTTCTTGCCCTCTCGCCTTGGGGCCTCATTCTAGATTCTAGCCTGTCTCTGTCTTCTGACTTCAGGGAGGCTGTCAACCCGGTAACAGGTGATGAGTTGTGGTGAGTGAGTCACATGCCCTGGAAAGCCCTCATTCTGGCGAGGGTTAAGGGAAGTGAAATTTCAAGGGACAGAATCCCAGAGTGAGAATATCTCTGACCCCGCCACATGGGTCCATAGAGAGATGGTGGGTAAAACGTAAAGTCAGAAATGTTGGTGGAGAACTTACCTGTGATTAGTCATTCCTGACACTTGCTCTCCCGGTGGCTTTGATGGACCAGAGGCAGAATATACAGCTTTTACTTTCATGTAGTTTTGCAGACAGAGCAGTCCTCTCTAACCACAGAGAGGAGGCAGCTTTGGTATTGCTGTCGCAAGAGCAGTTTGAGCTCTAACGAGCGCCTCACCTTTTGGAGAGGGTGGCATGGAATTTTCTGCGTTTTCTTCCCTCACTGCAAGGGTGCATTTGGAATGAGTCAGGTTAGAATGGTCCAGATGACCTCTTAAGGATTGCCAGCGACGGGTACAGAACTCTACATGGTGGCTAATTTACTTACAAGCGTTTATCACATAAGCTTTTCCTAAATGAAAACCTAGCCGTTAAAAATTAAACTGGGCCCTTCAGCGTTAAGGTACTTGGTGTCTCGGAGAGTAGACAAGAGTGAAATTGTGGTGTCGTATGTTAGGTCATGTGTGAAAATGCGCCGGAGGACAAGTGCAAGTTCAAGTGGCTGGGAAGAATTAGGAAACCATTTCTAAGCCAAGAGAGAGGTTTGAGGCTGAGGTTAAGACTAAGCCTGTGCAAGAGGCGGTGTGGTAGCCCCACCCGCCAGCCGACTCTGGAGCAGCCGGGGAGCCGGGGATGTTCAGGAAAAGCTGCTGGCCTGGGGAGTATTTTCTCCCAAACCTCTCTGCCCGCAGGGAGCTCTGCTGCACCCTTGTATTCGAGTATCTTCTTGCACCTGTTTTTCTCCTCTGGTGCGGGAAGGTAACACCTTCCTGTCTCTCAGAACTGTCAGCAAGATTAAAAGCCGCATCACGTGTGACGTGCCTGGCACGGCCCTGTTCTCCTCTGGAGGCCCTGTCAGCCCCGAGCCCTGGCAGAGAGACCCTTCTCCAAACCCCCAACCCCGAGTGTCCGTCCCGGGAAAGCAACTCAGCACGTCTCGGTGGCCCGGGCCTCCGTCGGGGTGTCCGTGGAAGTCATAAAGGCCACAGGACTTCTGAGCGCTCAGCATTCCCCGTCTCGATTCTCGTCCCCCGCAGCAGTGTGGGTTTGGGGCAGGGAGTCCAGAGGCTTGGGTGCTGGAACCAGTTCTGCTGCCGTGCGAGTAGATACCTTGGGGCGGGTTCCCTGCCCTTGTGCAGCTCCTTCCACCTGATGAGCGCCCCTTGGCATGTGTCCGTGCCATTTAGCACATGCCAGGAACTGTGCCAGGGGACGGGACAGGATATGGTCCCCTGCCTTCTGGGAGCACAGAGCGTGGAGAGGTGGGAAGGCACAGACACACATAACTTTGGCACAAGACAGGGTAAGGTGAGTGTTACGATGGGAGCACAGAGTGTGCGGGGCAGGGGTGGGGAGCGAAGGAAGAGGAGTGAGGGAAGTGGAAAGCAGAGTCAAGGACCCAAAACACCTTCCTGGAGCAAAAAGGCCACTTTGGCACTTGGTGTAAGATTTTGATGCATCGAGGAAACATTCCAGAGAAAGCTGGATACTGCCAGCCCAGGGCTGGAGCTGGGAGAGTGTTTAGGGAGAATTGGGTAGTTCTGAGCGCTGGAGAGGAGATGCTGGGCAGCGAGAGCTTGAGACCTAAGCGCCCGTGTTGGGAAGAGGAAGGTTCAGGCCAAGCTCGGGGAAGGGGCTGGAGACACTGATGCTTTTACTTACACATTCATTGGCTTGTTCATTCAATAAACATTCACTCTTTTCCTCTGTGTCACACCCCAGTTGCGTGCTGTGGAGGGAAAAACGGAGTAAGCTGCAGTTTCCTTCCACCAGGAAATCACAGGTCGTAGAGGTGACAAGTAACAAAAATGCAGAACACAGATTACAGTCGCTACCTGCTCCAGGAACAGAGCTGAACAGGTGACTGACGTGCTGCCAGGGAGAGGATGTAAGAAGCAGCTTTAAAAGATGTGCCGTTGGAGTTGGAGTTGAGTGCCAGCCTGCCAGACTGGAGTAAGAGGCCTTCCAGGCAGGGCAGACAGCACGAGTCCCAGTGGTCTTTCGGGGGGGCCCTGGGCACACTGGGAGGTTGTGGAGATGCTAGAGTGGGAAGGAGCTCTGGGGAGAGAAGACTGGAGAGGCGAGTTGCTAAGCTGGGAGGTTAGGAAAGTAAACGTGAGAGCGATGGCCGGGAGACTAGTTGTTAGCCCTTTCATTAATGCGGAAGAAAAACCAGGAGGACCTAAATAGGGGTGGATTCTGTCGGCCCTGATGCGGTCATTAACTGAGAGATCCTAAGGCGACTCCCGGGTTTCAGCTTGAGCCGCCGGTGCCTTTCCCCAGCCCGGGGAGACAGGTGGATGATGAGTTCATTCTCGGGGACGTTTAAGGTGACAGCAGGATACCTGCGATGCTCTCCCCGGCCCCCGCACCCCACCTCAGCATCTTCCGAGGCCTCCAGTTCTCATCGGCCCAGGCCTGGCCCCTCCACAGTCACCTCCCAGCGCCCCGCCCCAGATGCTGGCTCCAGCCAGAGCAGCTTGCAGTTCCATGGACTGGCCAGACTGTGTTCCAGTTCTGTGTGCTTCTAAGTGGAACACGCTTTTCCTTCTCTTGCCTTTTGCCTGGCCAGCTGCCAGAGTCACTCAGAGGTGACCACTCTGAAGAAGCCTCCTCTGACATTTTGTACCACCACCACCAGGGAGGGTTGGTATAAGTCTTTCAGCAGCCACTTAGCTGCTTGATTATAAGATTTGCATGCATGTCACCGCCTCCCCACTGTGCCCGCTCCCCTAGGGCCGGAGGCCTCTCTGTGTCCACTGTGCCTGGCCCGCATGGGAAGTACAGCGTCAGTAAATGTTGTTTCGATGGACAAACCCAGAGGGGGCATCCGGCAGAGCTGGAGACTCAAAGACAAAAGGGAAGGCAGCAGAGACAAGCGGACAGGTGGGAACCGTGCGTGAGCACCTTCTGTCTGCCCCGGCTCCTCAGCCTCTGCTCCAGGCTTCGTTATCCAAAGGCTAGATGATCGGTGTTGCAGGCCTTGGCTGTTGGCTTGGTTACGCGTGTGGAAGGGAATGGAAAGGGAGCGAGAACACGGTGGCTCCGAGCAGAGGGCCTCCGAAGGTTTGGGCACTGAAATGGAAACCCCAGCCTTCAGGACGCATGTTTACATAAGGGAAAGCCTGGCCCAGACACCTGTTTCCCTTCTTTTTTCGAAGCGGAGGGGCCTTATTTTCTATCACCACCTGGTGGCCACATCCATAAATAACAAGCTCCCCGTGAGCTGGAAGAGCTTGCAGAAGGGCAGCTTCCACAGGTCGGCCTCGGTGGGGAGCGGGGGCGGGGCGCGAGCGTGCAAAGTGGTATGTGTGTGATTTGCCTCATTCTTTTGAGAAGTGCCAAGAGCTTTTTATTAGATTCTTAGAGAGGCATAGAGCCTCCAAAAGGTTGAGAATCACTGAAAGGGTTGTCCTAGAATAGTGATTTCTCCCCGAGTGGACTCCTGTGAAGAATCCTAATGTAAGAGAGAGAAAAGCAGACCTGAATTTCTACTTGCTCAGAACCTCACCTTCCAGCTTCCCAGGGTACCTGCGCAGAACACAGAATCCAGTTTGAAAACCATGCTATTAAAGCCAAAGGGCTGTAGAGTTTCAGAACCAGATGGACCCTGAAGAGCCATAGAGACCCGCCAGGCCCCGCCTTGGGGAGGGGGGCTGGGTGGAGCCCACAGAGCCTGTCAGTGGCAGTAATGGACCTCCTGCAGGTCCCTTCACCCCCCGCCCCCAGATCTTTTTACTTTTCAGTCTTGCCTTATTTCCCCAAAACCTAAGTTCTTGAAAGTCATCAAAACCTTTTCTGTCCTGAATATGGTTCCCAAGCAGGAAAACACTTTTCTTGTAGAATTTTAGTCTTCTGGAAAGAGGTATTTCCCCCTCTAATTCCTCTCAGCAAACCATAATACACGTTGGAAAATAAATCTACAGCTTACAGTTGAACAGTTATTTTTAACTGAGAACATGACCATGCACGAGCTGACTTGTTTGCAGTGGGGACGCAGACTCAGAAAGAACGAGCTGCTTGCTGTATCCTGATACCGACTTCAGGGTTCTTTCTCTTTCCACTGTCTCACGGCCTTTGAATAGAAATGTGTCTGTTCCGGGGCCCTTGCGGCTGTGGACGCATGGGTGGTATGACAGGTTTATTGATACCTCTTTGGGGAAGTAAGACCAACCTCTGCTAATCACAGCCATTTCAGGGGTGGGGCTAAAGGCTGACACCGACTGAACATCTGTATAGTAGATACACCAGAGTCCAGTTTCTCAATAACCTTCAAAGACTGATTTTATTTTATTTCCATTGCTTAATGAATTTTATTACAATCATAGGTGTATAAAAACATCACAACTCAATTTGATAGCATCTCCATCCCAAACCCTCAGTGCATCCCCCCACCCCCCAGATTGCCTTATTTGGAAACCATAGGTTTTCCGAAGTCTGTGAGTCATTGTCTGTTCTTCAAAGAAGTTCATCGTGTCTTTTTAGTTTCCACATGTAAGCGGTAGCATTGGATGTTGCTGTCTAATTGTCTGACTGGTTTCACTTCGCATGATAATTTCTAGGTCCATCCATGTTGCTATAAATGTTGTTATTTCGTTCCTTTTAATGGCTGAGTAATATTCCATTGTGTGTATGTACCAGATCTTCCCTATCCACTCCTCTGTCAATGGGCATTTAGGTTGTTTCCATGACCTGTCTATTGCCTAGAGTGCTGCAGTGAACACTGGAGTACATGTGTCAAAAACTGATTTTAATCACCATTTTTGCAGGTGCATTCATTCAAGCTCAGAGAGAAGGCGTGCCTTGCACAGAGAAACCTCAGGCCTGCCAGCCTCCTCGGCCCGTGTCTGCTGCACACCACCCAGCTGCACGGGCTTTGACCACGCCTGCTTGCCTGCCCCGTGGGCAGCCCTGACCGCCGCTAACTCCTGTGCCCCCTTCTTTCCGTCTCTTAGGAGCGCCAGCTTCTCTCAGGGCACCAGGGCCTCGTTTCTCATGAGGAGCGACACCGCTGTGCAGAAGCTGGCCCAGGGCAACGGACACTGTGTCAATGGAGTCAGTGGTCAAGTGCACGGCTTCTATAGCCTCCCCAAGCCGAGCCGGCACAACACGGAATTCAGAGATAGCACCTACGACCTCCCCCGGAGCCTGGCCGCCCACGGCCACACCAAGGGCAGCCTCACGGGCTCTGAGACAGACAATGAGGATGTGTACACCTTCAAGATGCCCAGCAACACCCTGTGCCGTGAGTTTGGGGACCTCCTGGTGGACAATATGGACGTTCCGGCCACCCCGCTCTCAGCCTACCAGATCCCTAGGACATTCACGCTGGACAAGAACCACAACGCCATGGCAGTGGCCACTCCCGGGGACTCGGCCATAGCTCCCCCGCCCCGGCCCCCCAAGCCGAGTCAGGCGGAAACCCCTCGATGGGGCAGTTCTCAACAGAGACCTCCACCGGGCGAAAGCGGCAGGTCCGTCTCTGTGGCCGCCACCATCCCCAGGCGCAACACCCTCCCAGCCATGGACAACAGCCGACTGCACCGAGGTCAGTCTAAACCCCGATCGAGACCCGGGGGAGGGAGGTGGCACAGGGCTTCTCGGTCGTGTGCCAGTCCCTGGTCATCCGTGCTGGGGAGACGCGAGGCCTGCCCGGGTCACTGACACTCGCAGGTGTGGGCGTCTTCTCCCCAGGCCTTTCCTAGCTGGTCCTCCAGCCCCGGAGGCTGCTGGTAGATGCCACCACGGCAAGTGGGTAGCAGACCTTGCCTGAGAGAAGTAGCTGTTTTACTAAGGAGGTAGGACCTTCTTGGTTAACCACTGTACAAGGAATTACGGGTTTGGAGGTCTAAATCATAGTCTTTTATTCATTTATAAAATCAAACCAAAGATTTCAAAGATAAATTTAGGAGATAGTCCAAACCTATGTGGACCAACAGGCCTAAAATTAGATCTAAAGTAGTGTCTAAGCCACATTTGAATCTCTTATTCAGTTTAATTTGAAGAAAGTTAAAGTCTGAACTTCTTTCTGAAGTGTTTAAATTCCAGTGAAATACTCTGATTAAGGTCTGAACTTCTATCTGGTTATTTAAATTCCATTGTCACTTTTTTTCCCACTAAGCGGGTTCCAACTCTGTGTATAGCTTCCTCTGTTTTTGAAAAAGTAGAACAATATACCTTTCATTTTGCATCTTGCTTCAGCACTCCTGAAGCCTGTTCTTATCCGTCCTGCTATTTAAGCTATGCAGTGACTCTGAGAGTTTGGGGGACAAAGCCTCACTGTCTGCATTTCACATGAGGTCCATGGCCGTTAAGAAACTTACTCAGGGGAGTTCCCTTCGTGGCTCAGTGGTTAACGAATCTGACTAGGAACCAGGAGGTTGTGGGTTCGATCCCTGGCCTCGCTCAGTGGGTTAAGGATCCGGAGCTGCCGTGTGCTGTAGTGTAGGTCACAGACGCGGCTCGGATCGTGTGTCGCTGTGGCTGTGGTTTAGGCTGGCAGCTGCAGCTCCGATTAGACCCCTAGCCTGGGAACCTCCATATGCCACAGGTATGGACCTAGAAAAGGCAAAAAGACCAAAAAAAAAAAAAAGAGAGAGAGACTTACTCAGGGTTGCAGAGGCAGTCAGTGGACCTGGCCCTGGCTCAGATGATAGAGCCATGTAAACCATGCCCTGCCCTTCAGAGAGCTCACTTCCAGGTGGGAAAATAAAACCAACATGTATAAAGTGGTCAGGCATCTTTATTACTAGAATATTTGTGTAAATGTTAGCTGGGGCCAGTGGGACAGGTGACGGGGCTGTGGGAGTTAGAGGAAAGGTGCATAGATGAAGGCAGACGTCACCAAGGACGGCGCCTCTGCAGATGCTCACACTGGCGCTGCATCTAGAAGCCTGGGAGGAATTTGTGAGCTGAGGAGTGGTGTGATCGAAGTGACGCTGATCATTAGGGGTCGAGGGCAGCATCTTCTGGAGTCTCGGCGAGACTCTGAGCAACCCGGGTGAGGGCGTGGAGGTGTCAGCACGGGGACCGACTGAGTGCACACAGATCTTCCTTCCTCTGTTGTAGCTTCTTCCTGCGAGTCCTACGACTACCCGCAGCGCGGCGGGGACAGTGCGGGCCGGGCCGCCGAGTCCATGAGCGATGCTGTTGGCGTTTTCCTGGTGAGTGGGGTTTAGCCAGGAGTCCTCAGGCCAGCTCGCGTGGATTAAAGATCATACCCATGGAACTGAAAACACAACCCAGAAGAGCGAGGGCATCTCCTTCTTCGGCAGCTGCTGGTTTCGTATGTCCATTCAGAACCCTGGGTTGAGTTTTTAGGAAATAGGAGGCGGGTATGCTGGTCTGGAGAAATGTGTGTACTCAGGTGCTCCAGACTCCAAGACTCGTCACCGTAGGTGAGCAGGAGGGGTCTGGACTGCTCAGGACCCTGGCGCTGGGGTGGTGCGTCAGAGGCGGCATCCTTACCCACAGGTCTCTCCTGGAGGACGAGGCCGCAGTGCGAGACTCCAGGCAGGGCTGCTGCTGAGGGTCAGGCTCGGTGGTGGAATTACGGTTTGAGTGCAGGGTCCCAGGCTGCCCTCGGAGGGGGCTGAGACACTTCTCTAAGGTGTCAGGCCCCAGCTCAGCCACCTAGGGCCTGGCTTTAGGCCCACTGAAAAGATCATGACGGTCAGGTAGCTGAAGCGTAAGCAGCTTAGCTGTGTGTCCGGCCAGACAGGGCAGGAGCCGAAGGGAGGCTGTGGCCACGGAGGCTGCGTTGCACAGCGCTGCGGCACACAGACTGCCGGCTGCTGGTCTCACTGAAAGCTGGCCCCGACCTCAGCTGCCAGGGCCAAGGTTTCTCTTACACTCTCTGCCCTACTCGGGGTCTATAGAAGCTGACCTGCCATCAGTGAGTCAGGACTTGAGGAGGAGGGTGGGTCCTGAATCGAACCCATGCAGTGCTGCCTTCTGCCTCCGTCAGGCTTCCAGAAAGCCTCCCAGACCCAGCCTCCCAGATACTTTCTACTAAAGATTTATCACAAAAACAAACAACAAACGAGTGAGCTCAGCGGCAACGAACCTGACTAGGAACCATGAGGTTGTGGGTTCAGTCCCTGGCCTCACTCACTGAGTTAAGGATCCAGCATTGCCATGAGCTGTGGTGTAGGTCACAGACACGGCTCAGATCCTGCATTGCTGTGGCTGTGGTATAGGCTGGCAGCTGCAGCTCGGATTAAACCCCTAGCCTGGGAACCTCCATATGCTGTGGGTGCGGCCTTAAAAAGACAAACAAAACAAACAAAGTGAGCTCCAAGGGCTTGTGGAGCTAGAGGAGGCCCACAGACCTTGTTTATTCTTGTCTCCCTCTCCGATTTCTTACTTGGTTTTCCCAGGGGCTGCCTGATAGCCTCACAGCACAGCCAGCTTGGTCTTTTTGTGCCTTGTGTATGAAGTCTCACCCCATTCTTGTTTCCTCTCCCTGGTAACAGCTGTATATCTTTTCCCTTGTAGCCAGGGAAAGCACTGGTGGGCCGATCAGACAGCAGCAATTCTGAGGACAACTATGTGCCCATGAATCCAGGCTCCTCCACACTGCTGTCCATGGAGCGAGCAGGTGACAATTCTCAGAGTGTCTACATCCCCATGAGCCCAGGGCCTCATCACTTCGACCCGCTTGGCTACCCCTCTGCAGCCCTTCCTATGCACCGAGGCTCCAGCCGAGGGAGTGAGATCCAGCCGCCCCCTGTCAACCGCAACCTCAAACCTGACCGGAAAGGTGAGCCCAGTCTGTCTCCTGTCCCACCTCTGGACAGTGTTCAGGGACTGTTTGCATTTATTTAGGGATCAGATGTATCCTGAACTTCTCTTGCAAGGAAGTGACAACCTATAGGGCCTAAACCACCCTAAACACACACACACACACACACACACTGCAAGTTCATCCCAGCGGCCTGGCACCCTGGAGACTGGCGGCTGGAGGAGCCTTAATGTGCAAAAAGGAGTATAGGAATCTGAAGGACAGGACAGATCCAGGTTCCAGCTCTGCCACCTGCTAACCCGTGACTGTGAACAAATCGTTCTGTTTCTGCGCCTTATCTGGGCAATGGGAAGTAAAAAACCTACCTCCCAGAGACACTGAAGATAAGACAGGCAGACAGACAGACAGATAACATATGTAAAAGCGCTTCACAGTATATCCAGTGCAATTCAAGGGTAAGGGGTCTGTATGCGTTCTGGCTGAGCAGGGTACCGCTGACAGCACAGTCCATTAAAAGCTACACTGTGCTCTGGGAGAAAGGATCGAGCTTTCAGATGAGGTAGACGTGGCGGAACCCTTATCCAGCACCGCCTAGGTTTCTCCAAGTCTCGGTTTTCTTATCCGTGAAGCGGGAGAGTCATGCCTGCCTCCTGGGTTTGTTTAGAAGAAAAGCATCTAGGACCTTGACTCTGGGGCAGGGCAGGTGTTGGGTAAAGTCAGCTCTGTGCCCCCCGCCTTTATACCAGGAAGAAGAAGTGCGACAGCTCAAGTTCCAAGTCTGCCTAGCCCTCATTCTGCTGGCCTGGATGAGTGGCAGGGACTCAAGGGAGAAGCAGAGTCACTGGGCAGACGTAAGCCCCACTGGTCTGCCCAGCAGAGAATGCAGATCTCAGCATTCAGACTGAAGCCTGTGGGACCTCGTGGTGGTCGCTTCCTCCGCTGAAAGCCCCCCGGTCCTGGTCTAGGATATTTCAAATATTATCTCTTGTTCTCATACACACACATCACAGATCCAGAGAGAACACCCTGTTGTCACACTCCGTGTCCCCCTTTTAGATTCTGAAAGTAGGACTACCACAGGTACAGCATGCAGAATATATAATTGGGAATCTGAAGACGTGGCCTCAGGGCCTGTCAGAGGGGCAGAGGTTGCATAACCTTGCTGAGCCTCAGCTTCCCTGTGTACAACCGGGATGAGTGTGAAGGGTGTGTAAACGCACCTGTGTTTTAGGTGTAAGTGCGTGTGCGCGTGCCGTTGTCATGGCTGACGACTCTGCCTTCTGTTCCTGCTGCAGCAAAGCCAACCCCGCTTGACCTGAGAAACAACACCGTCATCGATGAGCTCCCCTTCAAGTCGCCCGTCACCAAGTCTTGGTCCAGGGCCATGTGAGTGTCTGTCCGCGGACGCGGGAGCTTAGGACAGGGCCCTAGGCTGCGGGTCGGGAGAGCTGCTTCTCAATGCCGATGCCTGCTTTCCTCTTCTCTGAAGACGAAGTGGTCGCAGCGCTTCTGAATCTGATGGCTGACAGGGCCAGAGGGCTGGGCGGGGTCCCCGGGTTCACCCTCGTCTCCTCCCCACCAGCCACTCCCTCAGCCCCAGCACCTCCCGGTACTGCCGCCCCATCTCCACGCAGAGCATCACCAGCACGGACTCGGGGGACAGCGAAGAGAACTACGTCCCTATGGTGAGTGTCCGGGACCCGCCAGAGCCCACCTCGCACCTCCCGGCTCGAGGCCCAGGGCACCCACGTCATTTGCGACCTAGTTGCTGCGGCAAATCCGTCTTGAGCACATGCGCGTGGAGCACGTGGGGTCCGCGTCGGAGACCAGGAGGCTGCGTGCTTAGGGGCGGCGGCGAAGGCCTGCCGGGCTCTTGCCGTGCTCCGGGACACCCCACGGGACGGGCAGGTGGCCGTGCACGAGGACACGGAGAATGCTGGCCATTCTCTCTGGCTGAAGGCGGGCTGGGCGCGGAGGCCACACTGGTGGCAGGTGGTGCAGGAGCCGCCGTGCTGCCTTCGAAGCCGCGCTGGTCCCACGGGCAGGGGTGGCCCGGAGCGGGGGCGGCCGGGTGACCAGACGGGTTTTCAGAGCCGCCCCGGGAACCTGTGGGAAGAGCTAGAGAGCCTCCGGAGGGAACTTCCTTCCGAGCTGAGAGACCTCGTCCTGTCCGCAGCCCGTTGCAGCCCTGCGTGGGAGGACGGAGGGCAGCGCAGCTGGGCGCCCTGGGCCTTTCCCATTAGAGTGGGTCTTCAGGGAAGTGCCAGGCAAGCTGGTCTTGGGCCTGGATGCGACTCGGCCCCGGGGGGTGTCCTGTGAGAGCCGCTGAGGGCAGCACTCTGTCCCGCCTCTAAGGCGCCAGGGCTGAGGGAGCATGACTGCCCCGCCCTGAGCAGCAGATGTGCCACAGAAGCCCTTGGAGGCCCAGCGCCCCCAGCTTACGGGCTCCCTTCTGAGCGCCAGCCAGCGAGTCTGTCAGAGACTCTGGGAGGCTGTAGTGAGAAGCGCTGATGCTGGGAAGGGCCAGCGGGGTGCAGCCCCTGCCACGAGCTGTGCAGCCATAGGCAAGTTGCTTTACCTCTCTGAACCATCTTTGTCTTCATTTTAAACAAGAATAGTAGTAATACCTGCAGCACAGGAGTGCTGGGAGGGTTAAAATGAGAACATGAGAAGTCCTGGCACAGGGCACGGCCCGGAGCAGGCACTGGGGAGCTCGCTGCTCTTACTCCCAGAGGTGTGTTTTTCCCGGCAGTGGGTTAATATGTTTCCTGAACTTCCTAACAGTTTTTCTCTCCTTTACGACAGCAAAACCCAGTGTCCGCGTCTCCCATCCCCAGTGGCACCAACAGCCCAGCCCCCAAGAAGAGCACGGGCAGCGTGGACTACCTGGCCCTGGACTTCCAGCCGAGCTCTCCGAGCCCCCACCGCAAGGTGCCTGGGCCGGGGGGGCGGGTGCAGGGGTTGGTCCCAGCTCCCAGGGCCCTGCGGGCGGGATCCCAGAGGCCAGGGCCCTCAGCGCTGACTGGCGCACTCTGCCTCGTACGCCCAGGCTGTGCTGTGGTCTGGGCCCCAGAGGGCTTCACGTCCCCTCACGTGGCCCATAGGACGGGTCCATAGGGCCTGTCAGTCAGTCCGGCTCCCGTGCTGATGGGCAGATGACTGCACACAGAGACCTGATCTGCTTCAAGGCCCCCGTGAATCCGTGACAGAGCCTCGACTCGGGGATCCTGGGTCCTGGTGCTGGGTTTTTCGAGAGCTCACTGTCCAGCTGCAGCCTGCAGAAGGCTTCTGGGCCTGGGAAAGCCAGCTCAGGAAGCACACTTAGCTGCTCAGTCTAGGCAGCAGCCCCAGCACGGTTCCCCTCCCCGGGGGGGCTGCGTGTGCTCACCGCAGGCCACACGCAAAGCCCTCGGGCCGGAGCTTCCTGACAGGTGGCCACAGGGCAGTGGGTGGAGACACAGATGAAGGCCTGGACCCATCCTGGGAGCTGGGACATCCAGAGACCTGGCAGGGGCTGTTGCATCGATGGTGCAATTTGGAGTTCAGCTTTAGAGGCCACTTTCAGAGAGAAGCGTAGTCCAGGTGGAGAAGTAGGGCCACCCCCCTCTCCCCTGAGACACTTCAGGGAGAGCCCACCTGTGCCCTCACGGCCACCTCATTTCTCTGCTCTGGCCCTCAGCCGTCCACGTCATCTGTCACTTCCGATGAGAAGGTGGACTACGTTCAGGTGGACAAGGAGAAGACCCAGGCCTTGCAGAACACCATGCAGGAGTGGACAGACGTGCGGCAGTCCTCGGAGCCTTCCAAGGGTGCCAAGCTGTGACGCGGGGGCCCCGCGCCCAGGGAGGGGGCCAGGAGGCCGTCTGTCTTCAGAGCTGAGGCCTCCCCGTCGGTCTCCCCTCCTCCTCTCCACGCGCCCCCCGCCCACCCCTCTGCACTGCCGCTCTGGCCTTCGAAGCACTTGACATCAGGGACCCTGACCCCTTCTGCTGGGAGGGGAGGGTCTGCTCGAGGCACTTCCTCTGCCCACCAGGGGCCCACCTTTGATTTTTATCAGTACTGGCCATGCGGCTCTACCTTAGTTAGAGAGATTGCCAAAAAGCGTTCCCCCAGCTTCTTGCTGCCCTTGACCAGAGTATCTACCAGACGAGTGGAGGGAGGGGCTGGGGCTCCGAGCCAGATCCCACACCTCACCTTCGGGCACAGCCCTCAGCCCTCGTCCCTCCAACTCCTGGGCTACCTCTCCTTCAGTCTCGGAAGAAGCCAAGTCGTCTGGCTGACCCAGAGAGCCAAGGACCAGCGGACCAAGTAGACATGGACTTCTTCATCCCAGGCTTTCTTGGCGGGGGAGAGGCAAGGCCACCAAAAGATGGAGGAAGGAAGGTCAAGGAGGAAGGTCAGAGGTGGTCTGGAGGGACAAAGGATCTGGGCCCCTGGATGCAGAAGGGCAGCGGGTCCATGCAGGGGTCCCCCACTCTCAGGCCGAGCAGCAGTGCAGCTGTTGCGGTGGGAGAGGCAGAGGGACGAGGGGACAGGGAGGAGGACTGAGGACGGTGGGCAACCGGGACAAGAAGCAGGGCTCAGAGCCCAGGAGGGGGAGTAGCAAGGACACTGGGGGACCGGGCCCCAGAACTGCGGTGCTACACGCCTGCTCTGCCGCCCTGGGACAGAGTGCGGCCGTCCCCTCGGGACCCCACCAAGCAGGAGTGCCGCGAGGACTGGGCTTGGACTGGGCCTGGACTGGGCCAGGCGGCCCAACGTGTGGGTGAGAGGGTAGGCGGGCAGAGCTGCGGTAAGGCGACGCGGTGGGGACAGTGGGGCAAGTGAGCTCCTGTAAGATGGGCAGCACGGCAGGTAACTGGGGGGCCGAGGGGAGAGAGTGAGGGCCCCGCGGAGGCGGTGTAGCGGGGGCGGGGGGCGCATCCAGGGGGCCGTGGCCTGCGGGGCCGTGTTGTAGGTGGGCGGCAGCAGCAGAAAGCGGGCCGTGATGTCAGGGGCGCCATGTGCATGGTGGCAGGTGAGAGCAGTTCCCAGGGCTGATGGGTGGTGACACAGAAGGGCAGAGGAGAGCCAGGTGGAAGGGAACCCAGAGGACGGCCTGTGTGAACCACCAGCAGCTTGTGCTGTTTGGTGAGGTTTATGTCTGGTGAGGTCTGACCTGGTTTCAGGCGAGCGTGTTTTCTCGGCTGGTGTCACTGTCTTGTTCTGTGGAATGTAGGTGCCACGCTGGACTCGAGCCTGGCTCCAGGGACGAGGGCCCTCAGGTCAGCCTCCCCTCTTTCTCCCAAGGCTGGGGAGGGAGAATCTTTTATACCTAAAGTCCGTGGCCAGATTTTCAAGTTTCAGAGGCAACTAAGCAGACCAGATGTTTCATCCTACCCTGGGGTGAATAGACCCCCCTTCCTCCAAAAAAAAAAATTTCCTACCCCATTCCGGGGAGGCGGCTGCCACTCACCTTGATGCTACTGCACACAGGTACTCAGCCACAGCCCTCACGAGCCCTGCACCCTGACCCTACTCCACCCTGGGGAGAATTTTGTGACCAGTATCCTGTCTCCTCCTAGAACTAGTTAAGATCAACTCAAGCAGCATTCGTTCATGGCTGCTGTAGCCAGGTCTGGGCTAGGCCCTGAGAACACAGGAATTGATCGGGCTCTGACCCTGTATTTGAGAAGATCGTGGTCTCTGAGGCGAAAGATGAGGCACCCTGGGAATGGCCATGCTAGAGACTTAAAATGCTGCTACTGTGCTGAGAAGCCGAGGCTGCTTCTCCAGGTTGGTGCTGGAGGCAGGAGTGGGGGGAGCAGGTGGAGGTCAGGAAAGAGGGTTTCCAGGAAAAGATGGCCCTTAGAGGAAGAGGCGTCCGATTTGTAGAGGGGTGGGGGCAAGGCTGGAGCGCAGTGGAGGAAGGTGGACAGAGAGACTTGGAGACCCTTGTGATCTGGGAACAAAAGACGTTTGGAGGGACAGGCCCAGCCCTTCAGCGGCCACAAAGCCTGGGTGTTGGCACAGGTGCAGTGGGAATGGTGGCAGTGAGTTTGCCGTTTCCCTTTAGGGTCCCCTGCAAAGGGTCTCAGATGGCAGATCTTTGAATGGCGCCACCCTGCATCCCCAGCAGGCTATAGGAGACCCGGGAGTTGATACCCTCAGTTCCCACTGCCGTCCCCTATCGACTGTCGGGGGTCCTAGTAAGGTCAGCATTTTCTGAATGTGCCGTGATGTCAGTGAAACTGGTGGGAGTCTTGAGAGACTGAAGTGCTTGTGTCTAACCCCCGAGGCCGCCTCCCTCCGGTTCCTGGTTCCTGTAGCGCCTAAACCCTTAGAGTGGGCGGAGGCAGGGGTGGAGATGGAAAGCAGTGGAAGAGGAAGTTGGCCTGTTGAAATCAGAGACTGGTTCACAAGCCCCAAAAAAGTGTCTAATATGCACCTGTCAGCTCAGTGTAAAAAGCCTGGCCCTTGGGCCTACCAGCGGGTCAAAGTCTTCCTCTCCTGGTGACCTGGCAAGGACTGAGACCCCAGGGTGCTTGTCAGCCACCACAGCTCACACAGGTCTTACCGTGCCTGGGGGTCCCCGGAGAAGGAGCTGAACTCAGCTCCTTTCAGCTCCACCTCGCAAGGCTGTTGGAGAGTGAGTGCTCCAGGGAGCTGTGGCCCTTCCCGCCTCCGTGAGGTTAGACGCCCTGCGGCTCTCCCGTGGCTGCGCTCTGCTCTGGGTCTGGGTCACCAGGGACGGGCAGCACCCAGCACGCTGGCCGGTTCACTCAGTCCCCTCCCTAGATGGATTTTGGTAACTTCCATGTTCGAAACCATTCAAATATGCCCCAATCCTGGAAAGAAGCACAACCATTTCTCAAGTGATTTTCCACAGGGCGAAGGCCAGCCCCCCGCCGCCAGCTGCAGCAGCAGAGCGCAGGCAGGAGGGCCGTGGCCTGTCCCTCCCGCCTCTGGCCCTTCTTTGCAAGGTGGGGAAGGAGGTCGAGCGCGTGAGCTGTAAAGCCCCAGTTTCTGGAATGCGCCGAGCTCTTTGGGGCCAGGTGGACTGCCGGCGGCAGGCGCTGGAGATAGAGGCAGGCTCCCCTGTGATGGTGATGTGTGTTCTTGTGTGTCTGTCAGTTACGTGTGTCTCGAAATTTAGAATCATTTCGCACAGAATCGTCGCTTTGTCGGGAAGAGAAAATGGGCTAGAAGCAGCCCAGTCTTAGGTTTCTGGCTCTGTTACACTTAAAATTGACATTTAATTTTTCAAATCACTGTTGGTGCCTAATCACTTAAGTTATTAATTTATTCTATTTTCTATTTTCTTTTAAAAGCAAATTTATAACCTGTATTTATCCTGTGAGAAGGTCTGGGGTGGGGTGGGAACATGTTCACACGGGTCTTGTTTGTTTTTGCTGTGGTGACACATGGTACAGGCCTGGGGCTTGCAGGTCCCTTTTTACTGTGGTCTCGGAGCTGGACAACAATAAAGTCCATTAGAAGCAACCAGAGAGGGTCGCCGAGTCTGCCTCGCCGGGGGTCGGGGGGCGGAGTCCACACCCGCCTGGACCCGCAACTGCGGCTCGCACATGATGCGCATCTTTGACAAGAGACTCGGTCCCCTCCGTCCCAGGACCCCAGCCTGCCAGGCGGCTCCGTTTCCATCTGAACAGGAAGTGGGTACCTTTCTTGGCTGAGAACAGGAATCCTCCTGACCTCAGTCTGTACTCCTGCTGCGTGAAATGGAAACTGCAGTAACATCTGCCAATTCATCTTCCTTAGGAGGCGCGCTGGACTGTAGAGAGGGGGTCTGAGCGCGGCTGGGGCCCCGACAGACCCGCAGCTCAAGGCCTCCGCCTACGGCACAGGCAGCCGCTGACGCTCCCCCCGCCAGGCCCCTGCTGCCCCAGACCCTGGGGGCTGCGCCTGCTCCCCTGAGCCCAGTGCCACGCGGGGCCCCAGGCAGGAGGAAGGTGGCAGCAGCTGCCTCCGGGCAGCCCAGAGCACACGGGGGCGGCAGCCCCACCTGGTAGGTGAGTCCCAGCCTGGGCACATCCCGCCACCATCCTCACCACTGACCACACGGCACCTGGTGTAGGGCGCGCTCACCTCCCCTGGTCCCCTGGTCCCGCACACAAGGCAGCAGGGCAGGGGCCGTCCCTCCAGACACAGCAAGAAACCCAGAGTCGAGACAGCACAGCCACTGAGGCAGAACCACCACGGCTCGAACGGCTTCAGAGAACCTCCTTTTATTCCGGTTTGAGACCCTGGTTCTCTTCTTTCCACACAGAAGGGGCACCGCAGGGTCGGGGCACAAGGAGGGCGATGCTGTTCCTCCCCAGACACCCCCCCGCCCCCACCCCGAGGGCCGTGCGATGGGGCGCTGAGCCAGCCAGCTTCCCTCAGGACAGACGCTGTGGGACAGACACACAGACATACCTGCGGCAAAATAAGGGCCGTCTTAACCAGAAGGGGACTGCAAACGGGGGCATCTCAGGCACTGAGGCAGGGGCGGGGAGGAGAGGCTGTCCTCTCCTCTGTGCACTGTCACGTGGTGGCAGGGGACGCGCCTGATCCCCTCGGAGAGACAAGGGGGCCCCTTCTCTGGGCTGGGGCTTGGGTCCTGATGCGCTTTTCATACTAGAGAGAAACAAGATTGTCTGGAAGGAGTCGGAGGGGAACTGCTACTTGATGGCAAAACACTAGTGCTATGAGGTTCAGCCAGGGCGGGGCCCAAGGCCCAGAGCGCGGCCGTCTTCACCTCTCCGAGGGGGTCAGGACACTTGGGTGCAAGTCTGCCCGGGGCTAGGCCCAGTGCCCAGGGTGTGGGTCTCACCTCTGTAGCTCAGGCTCCGTGTGTCCTGCAGGCTGAGGCCCCCTCTCCATGTCTCTCGGCCCCTGAAGGACCTGCCTTCGGGCCTGGACCTCCCTCCACAGCCTCCCTCGGACCCCACCTGGCAGGAAGCCTCCGCCCGGGACCTGGGCCCCCACCCAGCTCCTAGAAGGGCCAGGGCCCCCACCCCCCGAGGTTGGCTGTGGCACCCCCACACGTGCGAGCAGGCGAAGGGAGGAGGTCCACGTTAAAAGACTAGTCTGTGGAAGTCGCCACCGCTGCCACCTGCAGGGCTGCAGCCCCCCGGAGGGCCTTCATCCCCGTCTTTGTCTTCATCAAAGCCCCTGCCCCAGTGTGGAGATGCCGGGAGTGCAGAGATGTAGGCCGCCCTGCTCCGTGCCTCCTTCTCCTGCTCCTGTAAACACATGGAGATGGGGCAGGGAGCTTAAAACTCAGGCCCGGGAGCCAGAACCCTCCTGCCACTCCCGGGCGCCATCCAGCACAGCGCCTCTGAGCACCCTCCCAGGTCCCCAGGGCCCCCCCGCTTCTGCCCTAGAGGCAAGCCAGGCACTGGGGGACGCCTGGGAGGGGTTAACACCCTCTATATAGGGCTCAAACCATTCTTTCTCCCCACCCCCTAAAAATTCCCAACCCCCAGGAGGAAAGAAACTCGTTTATACTAGACTACGAATAGCTGACAAGGGCCTGATGCGGCATCAGGATGCAGAAGGTCACCTCATCCCAGACGGGGGCCTGGCTGCAAGCTTCCCTGCTGTTGCTGTCCAGCTAGCTGCCTTCTCCAGGCACAACGAACAGACGCTGCCAGGGAGAAAGCTTTTCCTCCTGCTAAGCCAGGACTGGCCATTGAGACTTCTCACCAGGGGCCTGGGCCCTTCCCCCACCTGGACAGCTCGGCCCGAGCCTGACCACCTCTCCCCCACCCCCGCCACCGGCCGCGGCAGGACCCCTGGTGCTGGGCAGGGCGCCGGCGGTTGCTGTAACTAGGTGTGTGGACCCCACCCTTGAACGGCGGTGCACCGGGCGGGCAGACCGCCTCCCGGGTCCCCTTCCTCCTGCTCTGCTCACTCCTCCCCCCACCCCACCCCGGAGGCTCTGCCCCCACGACTCCTCGCTTCCCCAGCCCCTCCTCCTTCCCCAGCCTAACAATAAAGAACCGCCACCTAGTAACGTCTGTTTCTCCACAGTGCGGGGTTACGTCCGTCTGGCCCACCCGCTTTCCCTGCACTAAGAGAAGTATGAGTGGATCAAAGGAAAAGGAAGGGCCCGGGGAGAGAAGCAGTGGCACATCCGAGTGGGTGGGTGTGCCCGGAGGCCCCTCCGCGCAGCTCACCTGCAGGTAGAGGACGTTGTCCTTGGAGATGGCTTCCATCAGGTCTTTGTGCAGGGGGGGCTCGGCCCGGGCACGCGGGGAGCCGGGCTCAGCCTCGGGCCCCTCCCCAGGCCGCTGCCGGTAGAAGAGCACGTAGGCCGTGTCCTTGGGGAAGAAGGAGGTGACGTTGCTGACGGACTCGAAAGAGGAGAAGGACACCCGGGTGTCGTTGAACAGGTACCACTGGGTGTCGGGCTCAGGCCTGTCGGCTGCTCCTGCGCTCGAGGCTGGCCGGGCCGCGCCCTCGCGGGCGTAGCAGTAGTAGTGGCCGCTCTCGGAGGACACCCCGGAGTGCACCACGACGCTGCAGAGGTCGTAGGCCTGGGCCCGGCCCCCCGCCAGGGGCAGGCGCAGCAGCAGGGGGACGGAGACGTCGTCCAGGATCTTGCGGCGCCGCATGGTGCGCAGGTCGAAGGAGAAGCGCAGCAGCGTGAGGATGAGGTAGCGCGGGCCCTGGCTCAGCTCCACCACCTTCTCGGCGTCCTGCAGGGAGGCGCACGGCTCGCAGTGGTAGCGGTTCTCGGCCGTCAGCTTCTCGGGCGACAGGAAGTAGTTGACCAGGTCCAGGACGGAGCGGGAGCCCTCCGCAGCGGGCGCGGTGGCATTCCCGGCGGGGCCCGGGCCCGGACTGTCGGCCTCCTTCTCTGCCGCGGCCTCCTTCTCCTCCGCCGCCTCCTTCTCCTTCTCCCCCTTGTCGTCCACCTTCGCCTCTCCCTTCTCTTGCTCTTCCTCCTCCTCCTCCTCCTCGCGGGCCCCCTCTTCCTCCTCCTCCTCTGCTCGCTCCTCCTTCTCCGTCTCCTCCCGGAGGCTCTGCCCGCCGGGTCCCTGGCGGCCCAGGCCTTCCGTGTCCAGGACGGTGGGGGGAACGTCGGCTGTGATGCAGTGTTTCCTCCGCCTCCGAGGACCCGCCGCCCTGCTTGGGCCCTGGGCTCGGGATGGCAGAGGGGGGTCCTGGGCGCCGACGTCTTCTGCCGGGAGCATCACTGAGCCCAGGCGGCGGTGGCGGCAGCGCTCGGGTGGGGGAAAGGCGAGAGAGAGGTCCGTGAAGGCCTCCTCCCTGGAGGAGACGTTGAGGCAGCGCAGACAGCATATCCGAGTCACAATCTTGCCTCCGAACATCTTCTCCACAGACGTCGAGCTCGGGCTGGGGGGCTCCTCGGGCGGCGAGGGCGAGCTGGACTGCTTGAGCTTCTGGCAGATCCTCGTCCCGGTTTTCTCCTCTTCGTGCAGCCTGCAGCAGTGAGCAGAGCGCCTTCGTCCACAGCCACTCCAGTGCAGCGGCCTGACCTCTGCTGTCGACTTAGCCACCTGACCACAGGTTTGCATGAACGCAGAAGCCACAGGCCACATCTACACACGTGCAACATGGCTCCTGTGCACGTGCACTCACAGGCCAGGCGCACATGCCACACACTTACTACCTGAGGCTCACAAACCTGCCACAAATAGACGCGCCCTATCCACGTGCGTGGGCCCTGGAGCAGTGATGGGAAGACACACGCCTGCACACCTCCACTTACATTGACTCCTCCCAGGTCACATGCCCGTCAGCATCTCCCACACTTCCATCACCCTGTCCTTACCCTCAGGGCACACATCTTCCCCAAGCCTCCCACAACCGCAGGGCCAGGCCCCTATATCCCAGAGGAGGCAACAGAGCCCAGGCGGACAGGGTTTTCCCACAAGGGCCCTCTTGAGTGCTGAAGCCACCGTGCAGAACCTAGCTAGCCTCCTTACCGATCCAGCAGGTACTTCAGGTACTCCGAGCAGTCCTGCTGGGTGCCAGGGCTGAACCAGGGTGTCCAGGAGGCAGACAGGAAGTTCTCTGGAGAAATGGCAGGCCGCTAGTACCAAGGCGGGAGAAGGACAGCGTCAGGAGCAAGGAGGCCCTCCCCAGCCAGCCACACGGCACTCTGTGCCTAAGGGTCTCTGCCCCAAACTTCCAGCTGCCTCATGAAAGTGCCCCCTTCCTACCTGTCCCTGATCCATCCCACCCAGTCCACACAGCCGATGAGTACTGGGTTCACAGTGACAAACAAGCCTCCAGGAGTCTGTTCCTCCTGACACACCTCATATTTCACTCCAGGCCCTTGTTCATTGCCACTCCCTCTGCCTGAAACACCTTCTTCCCATCAAAAGCTTAGCTATCAAGTTCAAGCCCCAGATGCAGTGTCACCCGTCCCACATGTCCGCCCAGTGGCCCCCACCCCATCATAATCAAGCTCTCCCTCTGCGGCACATACACCACACACACATTGCCCTCTGCTCAGCACTACGGTTGCTGTCTGCAGGGCCATCTCTGCTGCCACCCATCCACCCAGACTGTGCACCCCATGAGGCCAAGTGTGGAGTTGACTCATCTGTGTGACTCTGCACGGGGCCTGGCACAGGACCTGGCCAAGGGCTGTGGGTTCCACCAGCACAGAGACAGCAAATACCACTAACGGCCCTCAGGGTGCCTGGCAACCTGAGCGCTCAAAAATGAGAGCAAAGCAACACCTAAAGCAAAGGACTGAATACCTAATGGGAGACCGGGTGGGGGGGCACAGTCTAGAAGGGCTCAAAAGGCACCCTTTCTGCATCCCGGTAAGGGCACGGAAACAGCTCCATGGGCTTTGGCCATGAATGGATACCAGACTGGACTGGGGCCCAACAGCTTACACCACAAAGTGGGGGCTCATAGCCGGATGCAGGCAGGTCTCGGGGCACGGGAGGTGTCACACTGCCCCCCGCCCAGCACGTGCAGCTCCCCCTGCACTCACTTGGCTGTGTTCCAGGAAGGCGAAGAGCCACTGCAACTTGGTCATCAAGGGCTGCGAGTTGTTCTCGGTCAAACGGAGCACGCAGTGTCTGAAACTTCAAAGAAGGGGCACCCAGAGTGAGCCAAGGGCACCCACAGAGCTTCTACTTGCCCATACCATGGCATCCACAGCCTCCAGGCAAGAGGCAGGACAGACACTTGGAGCTCAAGTGTGGGCCAGGAGCCAGGGGGGAGGAGCAGGCGAATGACCAGGTGGCCCTGCAGTCCCTTCCATTTCCAACGGCCCATGACGCCAAGGCTCAAAGATGTGAATGTCCTAAGGTCTCAAGGACCCAGGGTTCTGAAGTTGCAACTCTCAAACTCCAGGGTCCGTGCCAATATCATTACCAGCCACTCAGACCCTTCTCCCTGCTGCCCCGGGCAATGGTGTTTGGACTCATCCAGAGCAGCAGGCCCTGCTCCAATCTCAGCCCTGCTCCAATCTCGGCCCTTCAAGTCGACTGCTACAGCCCCTTCCAGGCAGGGCCCTGCCACCAGGAGCACCTGAGTTGTTCCCCTGCCTTCAAATGAGGGAGGCAAAGGTCAATGTGAGGAATATACTGAAAAAAGAGGACGCTGCAGGGGTAGACTGGGGCTTGCGACCGGGGTCTGATGCTATGGAAGACGAGAAAGAGCCCCTCCCGACAACCATATTCCCTGGAACAAGCCAATTCCCAGGCCCCAGCTGCGCTCCTGTTCTCACAAGCTCTGGGCAAACAGGCCAGGCACCTCTCCAACCTGAGCCCACTGTGCAGCACAGTACAACCTACTGTGGTCCACCTACTAGTCTGTGACAAGTTCAGAAGCTGAACATTTAGAAACCTGTATGGTGGAGTTCCTGTTGTGGCTCAGCAGAAACAAATCTGACTACTGTCCACGAGGATGCAGGTTCAATCCCTGGCCTCACTCAGTGGGTTAAGGATCCGGCACTGCCACGAGCTGTGGTGTAGGTTGCAGATATGGCTCGAATCCCGCTTGGCTATGGCTCTCACGAAGGCCGGTGGCTGCAGCTCCAACAATTCAACCCCTAGCCTAAGAACCTCCATATGCCAGGGATGCAGCCCTAAAAAGACAAAAAAAGAAAAGAAACCTGCACTGTAAACTATAATGGAAAAAATAAAAATCATAAAAAAAAGAAACCTGTATGGTGATTTAACATTACTATGAGCATGTAAGCATATGATCATTTTCCTGATAAGTCACTTTTTTTGTATTCTACAAGCGTTAAGAGTCTGCAGCAGACTAGAAATGTGAAAAATAAGCCAAACCAGTCCTTCCCCAGGCAGAGCGAGAAGCACAGCAGCACCATGTTAGGAAGTCCTAGAGTTCAGCTCCAGCCTCCCCATCTTGGAACTGAAGCTCAAAGAGAAGGTCCTACCACAGACAGAAGCAAAGCTTACCTTCACTGTGACTTTTAAAGAAGATGTCCAAGTGTCGTAAGAACAGCTGAGTACATCAACAGAACAGGATGACGAGCCCAGAAATAGACCCCATAAATAGAGTCAACTGCTCTCTCACAAAGGAGCAAAAGTAACATTATGGAACAGAGGCAGTCTAGTCAACAAACAGTAGTGGAACAAGTGCACCTCCACATCCCCCAAAAATCAATCTGCACACAAACCCCAAACCCTTCACAAAAATTCACTCAAACTGGATCACAGACCTAAATATAAAATGCAAAACTCCTAGAAAACAGGAGAAAACTTTGTGATCTTGATTAACTGATGCCTTTTTAGATATTTCACCATAGGCACAATCCATGAGAGAAATGATCAACTGGATTTCATTAAAACTTAAAACATCTGCTCTGTGAAAGACAACAGTAAGAAAATTAGAAGACAAACCAGAGACCGAAAGAAAATACTGGTTAAAAACACACGTGATAAAAGGACTTATCAAAAATACAAAAAGAATTCTTAAAACTCAACAATAAGAAAACAAACAACATACATTCACCAAAAAAGATACGCAGATAGTTAACACATTCATTGTGGGTGGGAATGCGAAATGGCACAGCCGCTTTGGAAGACAGTTTGGCAGTTTCCTACACAACTAAGCACATCTTTACCATCCCGTCCAGCAATCATCTTCTGTGCTGTTTATCCAAAGAAGCTGAGACCTATGTCCACACAAAACCTGCATGTGGATGTTTCTGGCAGCTTTATTCATAATTGCCAAAACTTGGAATCAAACAGCATGTCGTTTACTAGGTGAACAGAAAAATAAAACTGTGGTACATCCTGATAATGGAATATTATTCAGTGCTAAAAAGACAAGACTATCCAGCCATGAAAAGAAAGGAAGGACACTTAAAAATGCATACAACTAAGCAAAAGAAGCCAATTTGAAAAGGCTGCATACTGTATGATCCCAACCATGTGACATTCTGGAAAAAGGCAAAACTGTGAAAATAGCAAAAAGGTTGCCAGGAGTTGGAGGGGTATGATAGGTCAAGCAGAAGGTTTTGAGGGCAGTGAAAACCCTCTATGATACCATACTATAGATACATGTCATTATACGTCTTTACAAACCAACATACAATACAGAGTGAACATGTTAAGTAGAGACTTTGGGTGACCATAATGTAGTTTCACCCTTGGTTTAAAAAAAAAAATGTACCATTCTCATGACTGATGCTGACAACAGGGGGAGGCAGAACAAGTGTGGGGACAGAGGATACGTGGAAAATCTCATAGCTTCCCCTTAAATTCGTTTTAACCTAAAATTAAAGAAAAAAGAGGATTCTGGGAAGAGAAGATGGCAGAGTCAGAAGCACCAGGAAACTGTCTCCCCACCTGGACAATAACTGCACTGGTGGAAT
The DNA here is from genome assembly GCA_004024745.2 of Catagonus wagneri. Taxonomy (NCBI): domain Eukaryota; kingdom Metazoa; phylum Chordata; class Mammalia; order Artiodactyla; family Tayassuidae; genus Catagonus; species Catagonus wagneri. The sequence continues at coordinate 4,003,108 of PVHT020000037.1, forward strand.
CTGATAGAACTATTTTTGGTACTCTGGAGTCTGTTGAAGGCTGGCAACCTCAGCAGAAAGCTGCAGTCAACTAAGCACAGTAGCAACTACCCAGCATGGCACGCAGCTGTTATACACAGGCTCCTGGAGTAGCTTACACACATCTTGCAGAGGCGGGGGTGGGTAAAAAGGACTCTGTCCCCTAGTACCGGGGAATTGTGCTCCAGCTGCTGCTTCTGATTACACAGACGCAGACACGGAGCAGGCGGCCACCGCTGCTGCCCTTTCCCTCACTGTAAACCCCTCCACCTCAAGCGAAGGTGACTTTCCAGGGGGCTTAAAAGGCCAGCACCCTCCCCACCGTCACTTTCCCATTTCATTTTTCACTTTTCCCCTCTGGGGAGCCAAACATTAGAGACTAAGACATGCAGAAACAACTGCATACACGGGGAAAACCGGAAAAGTGATGGCACAGGCCCAGGGGAAGGCTCAGAAAAGACACTGGACATTAGGTTTACACTTCAGGCGCAGAGACAGACTGCAAAAATAAAAAAACAAACAATAAAAAATAGCAAACTCAGGGAAAGGAGGAGAATTCCAGAGTTATAATATTATTAAACTCAAATGTTCAGGGATCCACAATCATAAGACATACAAAGAAACAGGAAAGTACTGCCCATTCAGAGGAAAAAATAATTCAAGAATATCTGTCCCTCAAAAAGACTTAATGGCAGATAAATAGATAACAACTTTGAACAGTGGTCTTAAAGGTGGTCAAAGAAAATGGAAGAAAGGAAAAAGGAAGATGTGGAGCAAGTCAAGAAAACATGTGAACAAAATAGAAATATCAGTAAGACGGAAAAACTAAAAAGAAGCCAAAAACATTCTAGAACAGAAAAGCACAATAACTGAAGTGTTTCTTTTTTTTTTGTCTTTTTGCCTTATCAGGGCCGCACCCATGGCATATGGAGGTTCCCAGGCTAGGGGTCTAACAGGAGCTGTAGCTGCCGGCCTTCGCCACAGCCACAGCAACACGGGATCCGAGCCGCGTCTGCAACCTACACCACAGCTCATGGCAACGCCGGATCCTTAACCCACTGAGCAAGGCCATGGATCGAACCCGCAACCTCATGGTTCTTAGTCAGATTCGTTAACCACTGAGCCACAAAGGGAACTCCTGAAGTTTAAAATTTACTGGAGGGATAGATTTGAGGAGGCAGAAAAAAAGTAGGAAACTTGAAGATGGGACAAGAGAATTTATCTAGGCTGAGGAACAGAATGAAAGAAGATTGAGGAAGAGTGAACAGAACCTACGAGATCCATGGGGTGCCATAGAAGGACCAACATACTATGGGAATCCCAGAAACAGAGAGAGAAAAGGGCAGAAAGAATACTTGAAAAATTAATGACTAAAACTTCCCGAATTTGGTGACAAAATGTAAACCATCTAAGAAACTCAATGAGCTTTAAGATGAATCCAGAGAAAACCACACTCAAACTCATTACAATCAAACTTTCAAAAGATAAAGAGGAAATCTTTTCTCTTTGTCTTTTTAGGGTCACACCTGCGGCATATGGAGGTTCCCAGACTAGAGGTTGAATTGGAGCTGTATCTGCCAGCCTACACCACAGCCACGGCAACACGGGATCCAAGCCGCATCTGCAACCTACACCACAGGTCATGGCAACTCCGGATCCTTAACCCACTGAGTGAGGCCAGGGATCGAACCTGCAACCTCATGGTTCCTAGTCAGACTCATTTCTGCTGCGCCACGACGGGAACTCCCAAAGAGGAAATCTTGACAGCACAAATGGAGAAGCAAATCATCACACACAAGAGATCCTTAGTAAGAGGATCAGCAGATCTCTTAGCAGAAACTTTGCAGGCCCTAAGAAAGTACACAGATGTGTTCAAAGTGCTCAAAGACAAAAAACTGTCAACCAAGAATCTCAAATCTGGCAAAACTGTCCCTCAAAAGTGAGGGAGAAATCAAGACATTCCCAGATAAACAAAAGCTGAGGGAGTTCATGACCACTAGACCTGCCCTGTAAGAAAGACTCAAAAGAGTCCTGCAAGGTGAAAGACAGCACACTAGTCAGAATCTCAAAGGTATATGGAGAAATAAAGATCTCAATAAAGGTAACTACAATACTCATGTGACAATGGTTTGTAACTGCCTTTTGTTTTCTACATGATATAGGAGACTACTACATTAAAGGAAAAAGTTACTGATGTGACAGCTAGTACTACTGTAATCTTGGTTTATAACTCCACATCTTCTCTTGTATATAATTTAGGGGACTGATGCATTTAAAAGAACTACTGGTTTATGTTTAGGGGCACACAGCTACAAAGATGTAGTTTTATAATATCAACAACCAGAAGGGATGGAATATAGCAGTGAAAGAGCAGTTTTTTATGTTATTAAAGTTAAGCTGCTATAAATTCAAATTAGAATGTGATAACTTTAAAGTTTAAAGGTGCTAAATGATAACAAAGAAAATAGCTCTTGGAATTCCCGTCACGGCATGGTGGAAATGAATCCAACTAGGAACCATGAGGTTGTAGGTTTGATCCCTGGCCTCGCTCAGTAGGTTAAGGATTTTGTTTCGCCATGAGCTGTGGTGTAAGTCACAGACATGGCTTGCATCCTGCGTTGCTATGGCTGTGGTGTAGACGGCAGATGTAGCTCCAATTTGACCCCTAGCCTGGGAACCTCCGTATGTCGCGGGTGCAGCCCTAAAAAGCAAAAAAAAAAAAAGAAAGAAAATAACTCTGGAATATTTATTTTTCTACAAAAAAAAACAACACAAATAAGAGTATAGGAAATGAGGGACAAAAAAGCTATAGGGCATACTGGAAACAAGTAGCACAACAGAAGTCAGTTCCCACTTATCAAGTAATTACCTTAAAAGTAAATGGATTAAACTCTCCAATCATAAGAGAGATTGGCAGAATGGATACAAATACATGATCCAGGAGTTCCCATCATGGCTCAGTGGAAACGAATCTGACTAGCATCCATGAGGACACAGGTTCTATCCCTGGTCTTACTCAGTGGTTAAGGATCCAGCATTGCCCTGAGCTGTGGTATAGGCCAGTGGCTACAGCTCTGATTCAGCCCCTAGCCTGGGAACGTCCATATGTCATAGGTGTGGCCCTAAAAAGACAACCACAAAAAAAACTACATGATCCAACTATATGCCATCTATAAGAGACTCACTTGAGATCCAAAGACACAAGGAGGCTGAAATTAATAAGATGGAAGATATGCCATGCAAACAATAACCAAAAGAGAGCAGAAGTAGCTGTACTAATGCCAGACAAAATGAACTTTAAGAAAGGTTACAAAAGACAAAAAATGATGTATATTAAATAAAAGGCTCAATAGACCAAGAAGATATGGTAATTACAAAAATTTATACAATAGGCCCTGAAAATATATGATGCAAAGCTAACAAAACTGAAAAGAGAAACACATGGAATCTAAAATATGACATAAATAAACATATCTACCAAAACAGACTCACAGGGAGTTCCCATCATGGCTCAGCAGTTAACAAACCTGACTAGTATCCATGAAGACATGGGTTTGATCCCTGGCCTAGCTCAGTGGGTGTAGCTGTGAGCTGTGGTATAGGTCACAGACTTGGCCTGGATCCCATGATGCTGTGGCTGTGGCCAGCAGCTACAGCTCCAATTTGATCCCTAGCCTGGGAACTTCCATATGCCATGGGTGCAGCCCTAAAAAGACAAAAAATACAAAAATAAATAACAGACTCACAGATATAGAGAAAAGACTTGCGGCTGCCAATGTGGAAGGGATGGATTGGGAGTTGGGGACTAGGAGATGCAAACTGTTGTATACAGGATGGATACACAACAAGGACCAACATGTATAGCACAGGGAATTATCTTCAATACGCTGTCATAAACCATAATGGCAAAGAATATGAAAAAGTACGTATGTATAACTCAATCACTTGGCTGTACAGCAGAACTTAAACATGGAAAATCAACTCTACTTAAAGAGAAATAGACAATTCTACAATAACTGTTGGAGACGTCAACATCCCACTTATAACAACAAACAGAAAAAAAAAATAGAAAAATAAATAAGGAAACAGAGGACTTAACCCAATAAACCAACTAGATCTAATATACATATAAAAATGCCACCCAACAACAATAGCATGCACATTTTTGGAGGGAATATGTGGAACATTTCCCAGGAAAGACTAAGACCACAAATTACATCTCAATAGATTTTTTCTTTTTTTTTTAGGGCTGCACCTGTCACCTACGGAAGTTCCCAGGTAGAAGTCGAATCAGAGCTGTGGGCCTACACCACAGCCAGAGCAACGCAGAATCCGAGTCGCATCTGCAACCTACACAATAGCTCACAGCAATGCTGGATCCTTAACCCATGAGCAAGGCCAGGGATTAAACCCAAAAGCTCATGGATACTAGTCCGGTTTGTAACCCACTGAGCCACAGTGGGAACTCCCTCAATATACTTTAAACAATAAATATCATATCGCTTAGAGTTCAGTAACATGATAACTGGAAATTTCATAAAATCGTGAACACCAAAAAACATACTTTTGGGGTTTTCCTGTAGCACAGTGGGTTAAGGAGCCAGCATGGTCACTACAGTGGCTCGGGTCACTGCTGTGGCATCGGTTTGATCCTGGCAGGGAACTTCCAAATGCCATGAGTGTGGCCAAAAAAGCAAACAAACAAACAAAAAAACCCAAAAAAAAAGCCACACACTTTTAAACCAATGAGTCGAAGAAATCACAAGGGAAATCAGTAAATACTTAGATACAAACTAAAATGAAAATACAACATACAAAAACACTGGAAACACAACAGAGGTGGTGCTAAAAGGAAAATTTATAATTATAAAAGCTTATATTGGAAAACAAGAATGATCACAAAGAACCTAACTTTACAACTTAAGAATCTAAAAAAAAAAAATGAAGAATAAACCAAACCCAAAGCTAGAGGAATGAATGAAATAAAAATTAGAGCAAAGATAAATGAAATAGAAAATAGAAACAGAAAAAATCAATGAGACCAGAGTTGGTTCTTTGAAAAGATCAATGAAATTGACAAATATTTAGCCAAACAGATTAAGAAAAAAAAAAAAAAAGACTGAAACTACTAAAATTGGAACTGACTGATTGGACATTATTTTCAGTTCAACAGAAACAAGGATTACTAGAGCATATGTACAAATGTATGCCAACAAATTGGGTAATAATGGAATAATATAGACAAATTCCTAGTTTACTGAGGCTAAACTATGAAAAAATAGACAATGTCAGTAGGTCTGTAACTAGAAAGGAGGTTGAATCAGGAATCAAAAACATCCCAATAAAGAAAAGCCCTGAACTCGATGGATTCTCAGTTAATTCTACCAAACATTTAAAGAAGGATGAATACCATTAACACTAGTCCTTCTCAAACTTCTCTAAAAAATTTAAGAGCAGGGAACACTTCCTAACTTATCCTATGAAGTCAACAGAACCCTGATACTAAAGCCAGACAAAGATACTGAAAAGGAAGCTATAAACCAATAACCCTAATGAACACTGATGCAAAAATCCTCATCAAAATATAAGCAAACGAAATTAAAAGGATTATAGGGAGTGATCAAGATGGCCGAGGAGTAGGACGTGGAGCTCATCTCCTCCCACAACCACATCAAAAGTACCTCTGCACGTGGAACAATTTGCACCTCTACTGAATGCTGGCAGAAGATTTCAGACTTCCAAAAGGATGAGAAAACTGCCACATGACAAGTAGGACAAAAGAAAAAGAGAGAAAGGAATCGGGATGGGACCTATGCAACAAGGAGGGAGTTGAAAAGCAAAAAAAGGTTCTTGAACCCCAGGAAGTCACCTCACTGGCGGGGAAATCAGCCTGGACTGGTGGGGAGGTGGCCTTCAGAGCCTTTGAGGAGAGTGAAGCAACCCGTTTGTGGAAGGCAAGATGGACTGTGACCTGCACAGACTGTCGGTACCATTGCCTTGTGCTCCCCAGCCGGAGACACTCACCCCCCAGTGTGGGCAGGGGCTGGGTGCTAAAGCTCAGGCTTCAGAGGTCAGAGCCAGGGAGAGGAGCTGGTGGTACAGAGGAGTCTTAAGGGCTACAGTGTGGCAAATGAGGGTGTACTTGAAAGAAGCCTAGGCTCACCAGGGAGGCAAAGCATCAATGTTGGGGAGTGCGCAATGAGGGGGCAGGACCACCATACGACCTTCTTGCCCTGTGTATGCTCAGGCAACAGGACACTGCCTACATGAAGCCCAGGAGAGTAAGGGAGCCACTACGGCATCATGGGATCCAGAGGGCGACGTAAGCCACTGCCGCTAAGAGACCCAATATCAGGCACCAGTTGCTGCCCTCGCCATCCAAGGAGTGGGTGTGGGCCATTAGCAGATGCCAGTCACTGCCCCTGCTGTCCCAGGAGTGAGCACCTGCACACCTCACAGCAAGGGAGTAATAGGCAGCACATGAAGGAAGAGGCAGCAAGCGTCCAAACTAAAAGCAGTCCTCACACCAAAAATATTAAACACACACAAGCTTTGCAGGGATGTTCCCACATATAGAGAGCCTTCTGAAACCACAGTAGATGATGGTTTATCCTAAACCCACCAAGACAAATATAAGTAAAATGAAGAAGCCAGTGATCACTCTCAGTTAAAAGACAAAGACAATTCCCCTGAAACAACAAATGAAATAGAACTCTTCAGTCTAATAAACACTGAGTTCAGAAAGGAGGTGATGAAAATACTGAAAGAACTGAAAGGCTATTAACAAATGCAAATTACTGTAAAAAAGAACAAAAAACCTTAAGGAGAAGCCAAGAAAAATTAGAAAATTCATTTGTCAATACGAAAGCTGAGCTAAAGGTACTGAATAGGAGAATGAATAAGTTATCTGGAAGACAGAATACTAAAAACCACCCAGTGAGAACAGCGGACAGAGAGCCAAATTGGAAAAAAAAAAAAAAGAAAGCAATATGAGACCTATGGGAGAAAGCAAGCACACCAATCTACACATAATGAGGATTCTGAGAGTTGCCTGGCAGTCTAGCAGGCTAAGGATACTACACTGTCACCACTGTGGCTCAGGTCACTGCTGTGGCATAGGTTCAATCCCTGGCCTGGGAACTTCCATATCACAGATGTGGCCAGTGGATTTCAGAAGGAGAAGAGAAAGAAAAGGATATTGAGAATATATTTGGGAGCTCTCATCATGACACAGGGGAAACAAATCAAACTAGGAACCACGATGTTGTGGGTTCAATCCCTGGCCTCACTCAGTTGTTAAGGATCCCACATTGCCATGAGCTGTGGTGTAGGCCACATCTGGCAGCTGTGACTATGGCATAGGCCAGCAGCTATAGCTCTGATTAGACCCCTAGACTGGGAACCTCCATATGCCACGGGTGTGGCCCTAAAAAGACAAAAGACCAAAAAAAAAAAACTGTATTTGAAGGGAGTTCCCGTTGTGGCTCAGTGGAAACAAATCTGACTAGCGTCCATGAGGATGCAGGTTTGATCCCTGGTCTCGCTCAGTGGGTTAAGGATCCAGTGTTGCTGTGAGCTGTGGTGTAGGTCACAGACAAAGCTTACATCTGGCATTGCTGTGGCTGTGGCATAGCCCAGCAGCTACAGCTCTGATTAGACCCCTAGCCTGGGAACCTCCTATGCCATGGGTGTGGCCCTAAAAAGACAAACAAAAAAAAAGAAGAAAGAAAATGTATTTCAAGAAATTAAGGCTGAAAACTTCTGCAATCTGAAGAAGGAAACAGCTATCCAGATACAAGAGGCGTAGAGGGTTCCAAACAAGATGAACCTAAACAGACCTATACCAAGACATAATAAAAATGGCAAAAGTTAGAGAAGATTCTAAAGGCAGAAAAAGAGTTAATTACAAGGGAACCTCCATAAGGCTATCAGCTGATTTTTCTACAGAAATGCTGCAGACCAGAAGGGAGTGGCAAATATATTCAAAAGTTTTAAAAGGGAAAAAATCTGCTGCTTAGAATACTCTACCCAGCAAGACTATCCTTTAGAACAGAAAAAGAGGAAAAAAAGTTCTCAGACAACAAAAGCAAAAGGAATACAAAGATACCAAACCTATCCTAAAAGAAATACTGAAAGGTCTTCTCTAAAGAAAAAAAAGGCAGGACGATATAGGGAAGAGGAAATCACAACTAGAAAATAAACCACTTAAATATGCCAGTACACATATCAAAAAAAACTTTGTGAAATCGATGATAAACACAAAAAACAGCAAAAGGATGAACATGAAGATGTAAAAGAAGACATCAAAATCATAAAACATGGGAAAGCAGAGCGAGAAAATGCAGTGTATTTTTTTTTTAAGAATGTGGTTTTTTTTTTAAGAATGTGTTTGAGCCTGTGTGACTATCAGTCTAAAGCCAGCAAATATAGGAAGTGGTTAACATACCTGAAAACAGGGTAAACACAAATCAAAAATATATAATAGATTCAAAAAAAAAAAGATCACAAGCACAAAATAAGAATTCATAAAGCCACAAAAAGAAAAACAAAAAGCAACAGAGATACAATAAAGAATCAATTGGAAAACAAGGTTTAAAATAAAAATACAGATTTGTCAACAATTACCTTAAATGTCAATGGAATAAATGCTCCAATCAAAAGAAGAGTGGTAATTCCCATTGTGGCTCAGCAGTAATGAACCCAACTAGTATCCAGGAGAATGGGGGTTTGACCTCTCGCCTTGCTCAGTGGGTTAAGGATCTGGCATAGCCATGAGCTGTGACGTAGGCTGCAGATGCAGCCTGGATACAGCGTGGGTGTGGCTGTGGTGTAGGCCACCAGCTGCAGCCCGAATTCAAGCCCTAGCCTGAGAACTTTCATGTGCCTCAGGTTCAGCCCTAAAGAGACCCACTTTAGGGCAAAGGACACACATAGGTTGAAAGTGACGAGATAGCTATTTCATGCAAACAGAAATGACAAAAAAGCAGCGATTACAATACTCAATTGACACCAAACAGACTTTAAAAACAAAGGCCATAAAGGAAGATGGAGGGGAGTTCCTGTCATGGCTCAGTGGAAAGAACCTTGACTAGAATCCATTACGATGCAGATTCAATCCTTGGCCCCCCTCAGTGGGTTAAGGATCTGGTGCTGCCATGAGCTGTGATGTAGGTTGTAGATGTGGCTCGGATCCCATGTTGCTGTGGCTGTGGTGTAGGCTGGCAGCTACAGCTCCAATTTGACCCCTAGCCTGGGAATCTCCATAAGCCACAGGTGCAGCCCTAAAAAAACCTGAAAATTCAACCTACAGGATGGGACAGTATGGGCAAACAATGTGACCAATAATAATTTAATTTCCAAAATACACAAAACAGCTCATCTAACTCCACAACAACCAAAAAACAAACAACCCAATCAAACAACGGGCAGAAGACCTAAACAGACATTTCTTCAAAGACATACAGGTACCCAATAGACACATGAAAAATGCTCAACATTGCTAATTATTAGAGCAATACAAAGCAAAACTATGAAATACAATCTCACACCAGTCAGAATGGCCATCACTAAAAGGCCTACAAATAACAAATGATGGAGAGCACACAGAGAAAAGAGAACCCTCCTACATGGTTGGTGGGAATGTAAATTGGTAAAACCACTATGGAAAACAGTATGGAGGTTCCTCAGAAAACTGAAAACAGAACTACCATATGATCTAACAATCCCATTCCTTGGCATGTATCCAGACAAAACTATAATTCAAAAAGATATATGCACCCTTATGTTCACATCAGCGCTATTCACAATAACCAGGACAAGATAAATGTCTACCGACAGAGAAGTGGATAAAGAAGATGTGGAACATGAATACACTGGAATACTAGTCATAAAAAAGAAAAAATAACACTATTTGCAACAACATGGATGCCACGAGAGATCATACTAAGTAAGTCAGACAGAGAAAGACAAACACATTATGGTATCTCATATGTGGTATCTAAAATATGGCACAAATGAGCCTATCCACAAAACAAAAATAGGCACACGGACACAGAGAACAGATTTGTGGTTGCTAAGGGGGAGAGGAGATGAGGGAGCAGTGAACTGGAAGTTTGGGGTTAGTAGATGCAAACTATGATACACAGAATGACTGATCAACAAGGTCTTACTGTATATCACAGGAAATTATATTCAATACGCTGGGATAAACCATGATGAAAAAGAATATAAAAAAGAATAAATAAATGTGTACAACTGAATGACTTTGCTGTACAGTAGAAATTAACACAATATAAATCAACTGTACTTCAATAAAACAATAAGTTTTTTAAAAACGATTATATATCACATTCAATAGGATTTATTCCTGGAAAATAAGGATGGTTCAGTACATGAAAACTGATCAATGTAATACACAACATCAATAAAATAAAGGGAAAAGACACATGATCACTTCAATGGATACATAAAAAGCATCTGACAAAATTCAACACCCTTTTGTGATAACAACACTCAGCAAAATAGGAATATAGGGAAACTACCTCCATGTAATAAAACCCATTTAGAAAACCCCATAGAAAATATAACACTAGATTGTGAAAGACATGAAAGCTTTTGCTTTATGATCAGGAACAAGGTAGGGATGCCTACCTTCACTGCTTCTTATCGACATTAATACTAGAATTCTAGCTAGAGCAACCAGATGAGAAAAAAAAATAGGAGGCATTTAAATCAGAAAGGAAGAGATAGTTTTCTCTGTTTGCATAAGATATGATCTTAGAAAATCCTAGACTCCACAAAAAAGCTGCTGGAACTACTAAATGAAGTCAACAAAGTAGCAGGATACAAAGTCAAAGCACAATTGCATTTCTGTATATTAACAGTGAAATATCCAAAAAAAAGAGATTATAGAAGCATTCCATTTAAAATAGCAACAAAAATAAAATAAAATACTTATAAATTAACCACGGAGGTGAAAGTCTTATACAATGAGAAATACAAAACATTACTAAAATTCAAGGTGATAAAAAAAATGGAAACAAGTTTCATGTTCATTGATTGGAAGAGTTAATACTATTAAAATGTCAATATTACCCAGTGTTACGAAATCCCTATCAAACTCCCAATGACATTTTTTGCAGAAAGAGAAAAGCCCACTTTATAATTCATATAGAATCTCAAGGGACCACAAATTACAAAACTTGAAAAGAAGAAAACTGAAGGACTCCTACTTCCTGAACATATTTCAAAACCCACTACAGGATTATAGATAAGATAGAGAAGTAGGATTCAAGCTTACCTTCTCTCACAAAAACACAAAAATCACAACTAACTGCTGAACAACCACCAAGAGAATAGACTGGAAACTACCCAAAAAGATAACTTACACCCAAAGACAAAGAAGAAGCCAAACGAGATGATAGGAGGAACACTTTCATGATACAAGCAAAACCCATACCTGCTGGGTGGGTGATACAAAAACTGGAAAATAACTATCACAGAAGCTCTCCACAGGGGTGAGAGTTCTGAACCTCATGTCAGGTTCCTGAGTGGGCAAGTTTGGAATTAAGAAGAGGAGCTCCCAGAGCATTTCGTATTGAAGGCCAGCAGGGTTTGAGGAGCTCCATAGGACTGGGGAAACAGAGACTACACTCTTAGAGGGTGCCCACAAGGTTTCATGTGCACTGAGTCCCAGGGCAAAGCAGAAATTCCGTAAGAATCTGGGCCAGATCTACCTGAAGGTCTTGGAGGGTCTTCTGGGGAGGCAGAGGGTGTCTGCAGCTCACTGTAGGGGAAATACAATGGAGATGGAGATCCAAGGGACTAGTCATTGACATGAGCTCCCCTGGAGGCTACCACTCTGAAATAATCTGATTCCACCCACCAGTGCTGAGAAGCTCTAGACCAAACAATAAACAGGCTAGGAACACAGATCTTCCCATCAACAGACAGGCTCTCTGAAGTCCTCCTAAGCACACAGCTGCCTCTAATCCCACCCCTAATCATGGCCCTGCCTACCAGAGGGACAAGACTCAACTCAACCTACCAGTGGGCAGGCACCAGTCCCTCCCATCAAGAAACCACCACAAGTTTCTGGACCAACTACACCCACCAAGAGGCAGACCTCAGAAATGAGAGCACCTATAACCCTGCAGCTTGCAGAAAAGAGACCACAAACATAAAAAGCTAGACAAAGTGAAACAGCAGAGAAATACACTCCAGATGAAGGAACAAGAACAAGACATAACTCCAGAAGAACAACTAAATGAAGTGGAGATAGGTAACCTACGTGAAAAATACTTCAGAATACTTAGAGTAAGGATAATCCAAGTTCTCAGAAAAAATAATAGAGGCAAAGACTGGGAAATTACCAAAAAAAGTTTAAAAAAGAAAGATAACATTTAAAGAACAAAACAAAGATGAACAATACAATAACTGGAATGAAAAATACACCGGAAGGAATCAATAGCAGGATACTTGAGACAGAGAAACAAATAAATGACAGTGAAGACAGACTGGTGGAAATCACTGCTGCAGAATATAATAAAGAAAAACAAAATGACAGTCTAAGAGACCTCTGGGACAACATTAAACACACCAAAATTCTTATTATATGGGTTCCAGAAGAAGAAGAGAAAGAGAAAGGGCCTGAGAAAATAATTGAAGAAATAATAGCCAAAAACTGATATAACAAGAGTTCCTGTTGTGGCTCAGTGGTTAACGAATCTGACTAAGAACCATGAGGTTGCGGGTTCGATCCCTGGCCTTGCTCAGTGGCTTAAGGATCTGGCGTTGCCGTGAGCTGTGGTGTAGGTTGCAGACACGGCTTGGATCCCGCGTCACTATGGCTGTGGTGAAGGCCGGTGGCTACAGCTCCTGTTAGACCCCTAGCCTGGGAACCTCCATATGCCACAGGAGCGGCCCTAGAAAAGGCAAAAAGACAAAAAAAAAAAAAAAAAACTGACGTAACATGTAAAAGGACACACTAAATCAAGTCCACGAAGCACAGTGAATCCCATATAGGATATACCAAAGGTAGGAATACCCTCAAGATACACAGCAATCAAACTGATAAAAATTCAAGACAGTAAAAATATTAGAAACTAGGGGAAAGCAATAAATACCACAGAAGGCAACCCGCAAAAGCTTATCACCTGATTTTTCAGCAAAAATTCTGCATATCACAAGGGAGTGACAGGATATATTTAAAATGATGAAAGGAAAAAAACCTATGACCAAATCACTCCACCTAGCAATGCTCCCATTTAGAGTCAACAGAGAAACTGAAAACTTTACAGGTAAGAAAAAACTTAGCAAGTTCAGCACTACAAAACCAGCTTTACAACAAATGCTGGTTTCTCTAGGCAGAAAAGAAAAAGCAACAATTAGAAACAAGAAAATTACAAATAAGAAGACTCAACAGTAAAGGCAAATATATGGCAAAGATAAAGAAATCATCCATTCCCAATTATGATATCAAAACCAGCAATCATGAGAAAAGGAGAGTATGACTACAAGATATTACAAAGGCATTTGAAATTAAGAGACCAGTAACTTAACAAAATCTTGTATACACAAAGACTACTACATCAAAACCTCATGGTAATCACAAACCAAAAATCTACATTAGATACACACACAAATAAAAAAAAAATCCCAAGCACAACACAAAAGACTGTCATCAAAGCAAAAGATGAGAGGACAAAGAAGAAAAGAAAAAAGACCAACATAAATACATCTGAAAGAATTTATATGGCAGAAACATACATATAAATAATTACTTTAAACGTAAATGGATTAAATGCTCCAACCAAAACACAGACTGGCCAAATGGCATAAAAACAAGACTCATATACAAGCTATCTACAAGAGACCCACTTCAGACCTAGGGACACAAACAGACTAAATTAAAAGGATGTAAAATGGTATTCCAAGCATAAAGAAGCAAAAGGACTGCCTATACTTTGAAAATGGTAAGATACTAATGAAGGAAAGTGAAGGTGACACAAATGGAAAGATTTATCATGTTCTTGAAATGAATCGACACTGTCAAAATGACTATACTCCCCAAGGCAATTACAGATTCAGTGTAATCTCCATCAAATTATCAGTGGCATTTTTCACAGAACTAGAACAAAAAAAATTTAAATTAATATGGAAACATAAAAGACTCTGAAGAGCCAAAGCAATCTTTCTCTTTTTTACTTTTAATGGCCACACTGGCAGCATGTGGAAGTTCCTGAGCCAGGGGTCAAATAAGCTGCAGCAGCACACCTATGCCACAGTCACCTCAACACTGATCAGAGTCTTATCTGTGATCTATGTCCCAGCCTCCAAAAATGCCAGATCACCAACCCACTGAGTGAGGCCAGGGATCGAACCCACATTCTCACAGAGACTGTGCCAGGTCCATAACCTGCTGACCCACAATGGGAACTCCCCATTTGTTTGCTTTTGATTTTATTTTCATTAGTTTATGGAGTGGATCTGAAAAATTACTGCCACAGTTTGTCAAAGAGTGTTCTTATTACTTCGAGGGTGATTTCACCAAAAACCATGAGATGAATAATACCATGAATAAAAATGAAAATTCACAATCACCTACTCCAATGAACTTCAGGAAAAAGTTATCCATAAACCATTTTTGATCATTTATTTTTAAACACTATATTTCTGAAGGAACACGGCTCAAGAATCAAGAGGTATAAAATGGCAAACAGAAAAAAGTCTCCCTTCACACTAACCCTGTCATCCTGTTCTTTGTTTTTTAAAAGCAGTCATTGTTATGAGTTTGTGTTCATTTCAGATATATTCATGCAACATTATATATGTTATATATATATTAATATACATATATTTCTAATTTTTAATATAAATGATCGAGTCTAAGTATCATTGCAGAGAGTTTAACAGAGGCTCACTTTTTTTTTTAATTTTTTCTTGGAGCTTATTTCATATCTGTACAAACAGGTTCTTCATTTCTATTTTATGGAAGATACTTCTAACTGTGATACAGTCAGAACTGGTGTCATTTTCAAATAAATGTCTTATTTAAAATCATTACAACTTGATGTCAGAGGAGGGCTAGCAAACCCAAATACCATTCAAATGAGAAAATTACTTAAGCTCATATTGATACACTTTTAGGGGGATTTTGTTTCTGTGATTAGTTTGATCTTCCTCGTAAAATAAAAGGATACATCATGGTCACAGGTCAATGAAAGTCATAAACTCTACTGAACCAAATTTGCAGTTTTTTTTCCTGCAGGTCACAAAAAAAAAGTCTAAATGAAGAGCAAAAAAATGAAATTATGCTGGAGGCAATCTACAGATTCAATGAAATCCCTATCAAATTACCAATGGCATCATTCACAGAACTAGAACAAAAAATTTTCAAATTTAAATGGAAACACAAATGACCCTGAATAGCCAAAGCAATCTTGAGAAAGAAAAATGGAGCTGGAGGAATCAGGCACCCTGACAAAGCTACAGTCATCAAAACTGTATGATACTGGTTCAAGAAATATCGATCAGTGGAACAGAACAGAAAGCCCAGAATTAAAGCCATGCACCTATGGTCAACTAATCTACAACAAAGGAGCAAGAATATACAATGAAGGAAAAAAAAAAAATATATATATATATATATCTGCTTTTTGCATACATTCAGCCAGTCTATGTCTTTTGATTGGAGCATTTTATCAATTTACATTTAAGGTAATTATTGATATGTATTTCTCATATGTACATTCTTATTGATATATATGACCCATATACACACACACACATATATGTATATACACACTGCCTAAAAAAGAACAACTTCATATATAGGGACTCAAAGTGAGGGTATGAAAGAAGATATTCCATGCATATAGAAATCAAAAGAAAGCTGGAGTAGTGAGACTCATATAACAGACAAAATAGACTTTAAAATAAAGAAGGTTACAAGAGACAAAAAAAGACAATACGTAACAATCAATGGATCAATGGATCAATTCAAGAAGATATAAGAATTGTAAATATATATGCAGCCAACATAGAAGCACCACATTATATGAGGCAAGTGCTAACAGCCATAAAACAAGAAATGGACAGTAATACAATAGCAGATGGGGACTTCAGAGTTCTCCTATGGTGCAGTGGGTTAAGGATCTGGCATTGTTACTGGAGTGGCACAGGAACTTCCACATGCCACAGGCACAGCCCAAAAATTTAAAACAGAAAATAGTGGGGGACTTTACCACCTCAATTACAGCAATGGACAGACCATCCAGACAGAAAATCAAGAAAGAAATACAGGGCTTAAAAGAGACATTTAACCAGGTAGGACCTAATGGAGATTGATAAAACATTCCATCCAAAAGTGGCAGAACACACATTCTTCTCAAGTGCACATGGAACATTTTCCAAAATATCCCATTTTTAACCACGAATCAAGCCTCAGTAAATTTAAGAAAATTGAAATCATATTAAGCATTCTTCCCTAACACAACACTATGAGACTAAAAATCAACAAGAAAAAACTGAGGGAAAAACAAATACATGAGATGAAAGAGTATTCTAATAACCAACCAATGGATCACTGAAAAAAAACAAAGAATACCTGGAGACAAATGACAATGGAGATATGACAACCCAAAACCTATGGAACACAGCAAAAGCAGTTCTAAGAGGGAACAAGATCCCAAATAAGCAACCTAACTTTACAGCTAAAGCAACTGAAGAAAGAACAAGCAAAATCCAACGTAAGTAGAAGGAAAGATATCATAAAAATCAGAGCTAAAAATGAGAGCAGGAGTTCCCTTCGTGGCTCAGTGGTTAACGAATCTAAGAACCATGAGGTTGCGGGTTTGATCCCTGGCCTTGCTCAGTGGGTTAAGGATCCAGCATTGCCGTGAGCTGTGGTGTAGGTTGCAGACGCGGCTCGGATCCCGCGTTGCTGTGGCTGTGGTGAAGGCTGGCAGCTACAGCTCCTGTTAGAACCCTAGCCTGGGAACCTCCATATGCCATGGGTGCGGCTCTACATAAAGGCCAAAAGACAAAAAAATAAAATAAAAAAAAATAAAAATGAGAGCAAAAATAAATGAAATAAAAAGAAAACAATAGAAAAAAATCAGTGACACTAAAAGCTGCTTCTTTAAAAAGAAAAGCAAAATTGATAAACCTTTAGCGAGGTTCATGAAGGAAAAAAGGAGAGGGCTCAAATCAATAAAATTATAAATGAAAAAGACGCTAAAATGGACAACACCGAAATATAAAAGCTCCTAAGAGACTACTATATGCCAATAAATTGGACAACCTAGAACAAATCAACAAATTCTTAGAAAGATGCAACCTTCCAAGACTGAACTAGGAAGAAACAGAAAATATGAGCAGACCAATCACAAGTTCTCAAACTGAAATTATGATTTAAAAAACTTGAAAAATCGAAAGTCCAGGATGAGATGGCTTCACAGGCAGATTCTTTCTAACATTTATAGAAAACATCTATTCTTCTGACCATATTTCCAAAAATTTCAGAAGAATACTCCCAAACTCATTCTATTAGGCCATAATCACCCTGATACAAAACCTAAGATACCACAAAAAAAGATTACAGACCAGTATCATTGATGAATATAGAGAAAAAAAAAACTCAACAAAATACTACCAAATGACTCAAAAAATACAGCAAAAGGATCATACACCACGATCCAATGGGATTTATCCCCAGGATGAAAGGATTTTTCAATATATTCAAAATCAATATGATAACACATTAACAAACTGAAGAATATAAACCATAAGATCATCTTAATAGATGTACAAAAAGCTTCTGACCAAATTCAATCCCCATTTACGATTAAAAAAAAAAAAAAAAACCTTCCAGAAGGTGAGCAGGGAGGAAATCTACCTCAACAATAATAAAAGCCATATATGACAAACCTGCAGCTAACATCATACTCAATGGTGAAAAGCTGAAAGCATTTCCACTAAGATCAGGAACAAGACAAAGATGTCCACTCTTGCCACTTTTATTCAACATAATTTTGGAAGTCCTAGCAAAAGCAATCAGAGATAAGGAAATAAAAGGAATCCAAATTGGAAAGGAAGAAGTAGAACTATCACTGTCTGCAAATGACATGAAACTATATCCAGAAAACCCTAAACATACTACCAAACAACTGTTAGAGCATATCAAAGAATCTGGTAAAGTTGCAATATACAAATTTAATACAAAGAAATCAACTGCATTTCTATGTAACAACAATAAAGATCAGAAAGAGAAATTAGGAAACAATCTCATTTGGCATTGCATCAAAAACAATAAAACACCTAGAAAAGAATAAAACGCCTAGAAATAAACCTACCTAAAGAGACACAAGATTCATAATCTGAACACTGTAAGACACTGATGAAAGAAACCAAGATACAACAAATGCAACAAGGTACCATATTCTTGGATTGGAAGAATCAACATTGTCAAAAATGACTATCCTACCAAGGAAACTTACAGATTCAAGGCAATCTATATCAAATTTCCAACTGCTTTTTTCACAGAACTACAACAAAAAAATTTTTTAATTTCTTCACAAACACAAAAGACCCTGAACAGCCAAAGCAATCTTGAGAAAACATAATGGACCTGGAGCAATCAGGCTCCCTAACTTCAGACTATACCACAAAGCTACAGTCAAAACGGTAGAGTACTGGCACAAAAACAGAAATATTTATCAGTGGAACAGGGTAGAAAACCCATAAACAAACCCATAAACCTATGGACACCTAATCTACAACCAAAGAGTCAGGAACACAATGGAGAAAAGAGAGTCTCTTCAATAACTGGTGATGAGAAAACTGGACAGCTTGCATGAAAAGGAATGAAAGTATCACACTCTCTAACATCATCCACAGCAATAAACTCAAAGTGGATCAAAGACCTAAATGTAAGACTGGATACTAAAAAATTCTCAGAGGGAAACAAAGGCCAAACACTTTCTGACATAAACTGTAGCAATAATACCTTTTCAGATCCACCTCCTAGAGTAATGAGTTTATAAACTATGATAAATAAGTGGAACTAAATTAAACTTAATTTTTTTTGCACAGCAAAGAAAACCATTAGCAAAACAAAAAGACAAACCACAGAATGGGAGAAAATATTTGCAAATGAGGTGACTGATGTGATTAGTCTCAAAAATGTATGAACAACTCATGCACTCCAATATCCAAAAACCAAAAAAGAAAACAAAAAATTGGCATAAGATCTAAATAGACATTTCTCCGAAGAAGATATAAAGATGGCCAAAAAGAACATGAAAAGGTGCTCAACAATGCTAATTATCAGAGAAAGGCAAACCAAACTACTAAGAGATACCATGTTACACCAGACAGAACAGCCATCATCAAGAAGTGTACAAACAATAAAAAGCTGGAGAGGATGCAAAGAAAAGGGAACCCTTCTAAACTGCTGTGGGAACGTAGGTTTGTGCAACCACTGTGACCAACACTGTGGAGCTTCATAAAAAAACTAAACATAGGGGAGACAGGATTAAGATGATGGCAGAGTAGAAGGACTGGAATTCACCCTCTCTCATTAAAACAACAACATTATGATGAACTCTGTTGAACAACCATTAATTAAATAGACTGGAAACTACCAAAGAGATATCCTATACCAAAAGACAAAGCATCCATGTCAAGATGGTAGGAGGGGTGCCTATGCAATGTAAGCAATCTCATACCCACTGGGGGGCAACCCAGACTGGAAAGGCTCTGAGTTCTGAGCCCCACATCAGGTTCCCATGTGTGGGGGTGTGGCACTGGGAGGAAGAGCCCTCAGAGCATTTGGGATTGAAGGCCAGCAGGGTTTGTGTGAAGGAGCTCCATGGGACTGGAGAAAACAAAGACTCTGCTCTCAAAGGGCCCACACAGGCTTTCATGTGCCCTGAGTGCCAGAGCAAAGAGACTTCATAAGAATCTGGCTGAGATCTACCCATGGTTCTTGGAGGATCTCCTGGGAAAACGTGGGTCAACTGTGGCCCATTGTGGGGGAAGGTCATTGGAGGCAGCGTGTGCTCCTCTAGAGGTGGCCATCTTATTATAGGGGTGCCAGGAGAAGATACAGTGAAAGAAAGGGCCAGAGAAAGTATTTGAAGAGCTAACAGCTGAAAACTTCCTAACATGGGAAAGGAATCCCTCACTCAAATCCAAAATGCACAAAGAGGAGTTCCTGTCACGGCGCAGAGGAAATGAATCTGACTAGGAACCATAAGGTTCCGGGTTTGATCCCTGGCCTCACTCAGTGGGTTAAGGATATGGCATTGCCGTGAGCTGTGGTGCAGATCTCAGACTCAGCTCAGATCCTTGCTATGGCTGTGGTGTAGGCCAGCAGCTGTAGCTCCAATTCAACCCCTAGCCTGGGAACCTCCACATGACGGGAGCATGGCCCTAAAAACAAACAAACAAAATGCCTGAGTATCATATAAAATAAACCCAAGAGGACCATCACAAGACACCTATTAATCAAACTGACCATAATTAAAGACAAAGAGAAAATACTGAAAGCAGCTAAGAAAAAGGGACAATAACATACAAGGGAATCCCAATAAGGTTATCCGGCTTATTTCTCAGCAGAAACTCTGCAGGGCAGAGGGAGTGGCATGATATACTTGAAGTGATGAAAGAAAAAAACGTCCAACCAAGATTACCCAGGTAGGCTCTCATTCAGATTTGAAGGAGAAATAAAAAACTTTACAGATAAGCAGAAGCTAAGAGAATTCAGCACCACTAAGCCAACTTTGACAACAAATCCTAAAGGAACTTCTTCTCTAGGTGGAAAAGAAAAAGCACCACTAGAAACGAAAATATAACAAAGGACAATGCTCACCAGTAAAGGTAAACATGTAGTAAAGGTAGGAAATCATCCACATATAAATATGCTCCCAAAACTAGAAATCGTGAGAAGAGGAGAGTATAAATGCAGGATACTGGAGATGCATGTGCAATTAAGAGACCAGCAACTAAAAATAATCTCACATACACAGATAGATTCTTATTTCAACTTCATGGTAACCGCAAACCAAAACTCTAGAATAGGTACATACACAAATAAGAAAAACCAGTCCAAACACAACACTAAAGATAGTCATCAAACCACAAGAGAACAAGAAGGGAAGAAAAAAGACCAACAAAAACAAATCCAAAACAATTAACAAAATGGCAATAAGAGCACACGTATCAATAATTACCTTAAATGTAAACAGACTAAAGGCCCCGACCAAAAGACAGAGACTGGTAAATGAATAAAAAAAAAAAAAAAACAGAGACTCATATATATACTGTCTTCCAGAGACCCACTTCAGTTCTGGGGACACTTAAAAACTGAAAGTGAGAGGATGGAAGAAAATATTCCATGCAAAAGGAAATCAAAAGAAAAGCTGGAATAGCAATACTCCTATCAGACAAAACAGACCTTAAAATAAAGAATGCTCTAAGAGACAAAGAAAGATATTACAGAATGATCAAAGGACTGATCCAAGACAAAGATCTAATGACTGTAAATATCTATGCACCCAACACAGGATCACCTCGATATGTAAGGCAACTGCTAACAGCCTTAAAAGGAGAAATAGACAGTAACACAGTAATAGTGGAGAACTTTAACACCCCACTTACAGCAATGGACAGATCATCCAGACAGAAAATCAGCCAGGAAACACAGGCCTGAAATGATGCATTAGACCAGATGAACTTAATAGCTGTTTATTGAATATTCCATTCAAAAGCAGCAGAATACACATTCTTCTCAAGTGCACACAGAACATTCTTCAGAGGTCAGATCACATTCAGGGCCACAAATCAAGCCTCGACAAATGTAAGAAAACTGAAGTCATATGAAGTATCTTTTCTGACCACAACACTGCAAGGCTAGAAAAAAACTGCAAAAAACACAAATGTGGAGCATAAACAACCTGTTACTAAACAACCAACATACCAAAAAAAAAAAAAAAAAAAAAGGTGGCGGTGGGGAGTTCCCATTGTGGCTCTGCAGTAACAAACCTGAATAGTACCCATGAGGATGCAGGTTTGATCCCTGGCCTTGCTCAGTGGGTTAAGGATCTGGTGTGGCCATGAAATGTGGTGTATGTAGGTCACAGATGCAGCTCAGATCTCATGTTGTGACTGTGGCATAGGCCAGCAGCTGCACCTCCAATTTGACTCCTAGCCTCGGAACTTCCATATGCCACAGGCACAACCCTAAAAAGCCAAAAAAAAAGAAAAAAGAAAAAAGAAAGAAAGAAAGAAAGAAAATCAGTGCATCACTGAAGAAATCAAAGAGGAAATTCAAAAATAGTTAGAAGCAATTGACAACAAAGGTATATGGCAATCCAAAATCTATGGGATGCAGCAAAAACAGTTTGAAGAGGGATGCTTTACAGAAATACAAGCCTACAGCAGGAAACAAGAAAAATCCCAAATAAGCAAACTAACTTTATACCTAAAGCAACTGGGGAAAGAACAAACAAAACCCAAAGTAAGTAGAAGGAAAGACATCATAAAAACCAGAGCAAAAATAAAGACAAAGAAAACAATAGAAAAGATCAATGACACTAAAAGCTGGTTCTTCAAAAAAATAAAGTTGATAAACCTTTAGCCAGACTCATCAGGAAAAAAAATGGAGGGCTCAAATCATAAAATGAGAAATGGGATTCCCCTTGTGGCTCAGTGGAAACAAATCTGCCTAGCATCCATTAGGATGCAGGTTCAATCCCTGGCCTTGCTCAGTGGGTTAAAGATTCAGCATTGCCATGAGCTGTGGTGTAGGTTGCAGGCACAGCTCAGATCCCGTGTTGCTGTGGCTGTGGTGTAGGCCAGCAGCTACAGCTCAGATTTGACCCCTAGCCTGGGAACCTCCACATGCCACTGGTGCAGCCCTAGGTGCAGCCCTAAAAAGGCAATCAATCAATAAGAGAAAAAAGAGAAGCTAAAACAGACAACACAAAAATAAGAAAGATCACAAGAGACTACTAAAAGCACTATATGCCAATAAAATGGACAACCTAGAAGAAATGAAAAATTCTTAGAAAGGTACTATCTTCCAAGACTACACCAAGAAGAAATAGAAAAGATGAACAGATCAATTCCAAGTACTGAAATTAAAACTGTGATTTAAAAACTTCCAACAGGAGTTCCTGTCGTGACTCAGTGGAAACGAATCAGAGTAGTATCCATGAGACGCAGGTTCGGTCCCTGGCCTCACTCAGTGGGTTGAGGATCCTGTGTTGCTGTAGCTATGGTGTAGGCCAGTGGCTACAGCTCCTATTCAACACCTACCCTGGTAGCATCCATATGCCATGAGTGAGGCCCTAAAAAAAAAATCTTCCAGCATACAAGTCCAGGACCAAATAGCTTCAAAAGCAAATTCTTTCAAAAATTTAGAGAAGGGAGTTCCCGTCGTGGCTCAGTGGTAACGAACCCAACGGCTCAGTGGTAACAAACCCAACTAGTATCCATGAGGACATGGGTTTGCTCAGTGGGTTAAGGATCCAGCGTTGCTGTGAGGTGTGCTGAAGGTCACAAACACAGCTCGGATCTGGCATTGCTATGGCTATGGTGTAGGCTAGCAGTTGCAGCTCTCATTTGATTTCTAGCCTGGGAACTTCAGGCTAGAAATGCAGCAAACAATAACAAAAAAATTAGAAGTTAACACCTAGCCTTCTGAAACCATTCCAGAAAACTGCAAAGGAAGGAACACTCCCAAACTCATTCTACGAGGCCATCATCACCCTGATACCAAAACCATACAAAAATACCACACAATAAAGAAAATTACAGGCCAATATCACTGATGAATACAGATGCAAAAATCCTCAACAAAATACTAGCAAACCAAATCCAGCAATACATTAAAAGGATCATACACCAGGATCATACACACAGTTCAGATCTGGCGTTGCTTTGGCTGTGGTGTGGACCAGTGCCTACAGCCAAGACATGGAGGCAACCCAAACATCCATTAACGGAGGAGTGGATAAAGATGTGGTATATATACATGATGGAATATTACTCAGCCATAAGAAAGAATGAAATAATGGCATTTGTAGCAACATGGATGGACCTAGAAATTACCATGCTAAGTGAAGTTAGTCAAACAGTAAGACACAAACATCATATGCTATCACTATATGTAGAATCTAAAAAAAAAAAAAGGACACAATGGATTTATTTACCAAACAGAAACAGATTCATAGACCTTGATAAACTTAGGATTACCAAAGAAAACAGGTTGGGGGGAAGGGATAGTCTGGGGGTTTGAGATGGAAATGTTCTAAAATTAGGTTGTGATGATGGTTGTGCAACTATAAATGTAATAAAATTTATTGAATTAAAAATAGAGAACTACCATATGACTCAGCAATCCCACCCCTGGGCATCAATCTGGAGAAAACCATAATTTGAATAGATACACCCCAATTTTCACTGCAGCACTATTTTACAACAGCCAAGACATGGAAGCTACCTAAATGTCCATCGATGGATAAAGAAGATGTGGTAAATATATATATTGGAATATTACTCAGCCATAAAAAAGAATGAAATAATGTCATTTGCAGCAACATGGATGAATGTAGAGTTTATCATACTAAATGAAGTTAGTGAAAGACAACCATGTGATATTACTTATATGTGGAATCTAAAATGATGATAAAAGTGAACTTATATGCAGAACAGAAAAAGACTCACAGACTTTGAAGACAAACTTATTGTTACCAAAGGGGATGAGGACGGATCAGGGGGAGGGATGAAATAGGAGTTTGGGATTGGCACATGCACACTGTGGGCTATGGAATGGCTTGCCAAAGGGGACCTGCTGTACAGCACAGGGAAGTCTACCCAGTATTCTGTGATAATCTTTATGGGAAAAGAATCTGAAGGATAATAAATGTATATATATGTATAACAATCACTGTTGTACAGCTAAACTTAACATTGTAAATCAACTATATTTCAATAAGACTTCAAAAAGTAAAAAAACGAACAAACACCACACACAAAAATAAGATCAAAATGGATTAAAGATCTAAATGTCAGACCAGACACAATGAAAGTCTTAGAAGAAAAAAACACATAGAACACTCTTTTGACATAAATCGCAGCAGTGTCTTTTTGGATCCACTTCTCAAAATAATGAAAATAAAAAATAAACAAATGGGACCTACTTAAACTTAAAAGCTTCTGCAGAGCAAAGGAAACCATAAACAAAGTGAAAAGACAATCCACAAAATGGGAGAAAATCTTTGCAAATGAAGTGACTGACAAAAGATTAATCTCCAAAATATACAAACAACTCATGCAGCTCAATATTAAAAACACAGCCAATTCCTTCAAAAAATGAGAACATCAGAGTTCCCATCATGGCACAGAGGTTACCCAATCAAACTAGGAACCATGAGGTTGCGGGTTCGATCCCTGGCCTTGCTGAGTAGGTTAAGGCTCTGGCGCTGCTGTGAGCGGTGGTGTAGGTCACAGACACGGTTTGGATCTGGTGTTGCTGTGGCTGTGGCGTAGGCCAGCAGCTGTAGCTCCAAATGAACCCCTAGCCTGGAAACCTCCACATGCCACGGGTGTGGCCCTAAAAAAAAAAAAAGGAAAAATTAGAAGATCCATATAGACATTTTTTCACAGAAGACGTACACGTGGCCAAAAAAAACACATGAAAAGATGCTCAACATCACTAATTATTAGAGAAATACAAATCAAAACCACAACAAAGGCATCACTTTACACCAGTCAGAATGGCCATCATCAAAAAGTCTACAAATGGTAAATGTTGGAGAGGGTGTAGAGAAAAGGCAACCAAACTACATTGCTGGTGGAAATGTAGGTTGGTGCAACTATTGTGGAGATCACTGTGAAGGTTCTGTTTTTTGTTTTTTGGGTTTTTTTTTTTTTTTGTCTTTTTAGGGCAGCACTCGCAGCATATGGAGGTTCATAGGCTAGGGGGTCTAATTGGAGCTACAGCTGCCAGGCTACATCAGAGCCACAGCAATGCCAGATCCGAGCTGCATTTGTGACTTACACTACAGCTCACAGCAACAATGGATCCTTAACTCACTGAGTGAGGCCAGGGATTGAACCCACAACCTCATGGATCCTAGTCAGATTCATTTCCACTGCCCCATGACGGGAACTCCAGTGGAGGTTCTTAAAAAACTAAATATAGAACTACCACATTATCCAGCAATCCCATTCCTGGGCATATACCCAGAAAAAAACATAATTACAAAAGATACATGTACTCCAATGTTCACAGCATCACTATTTATAATTGCCAAGACATGGAGGCAACCTAAATGTCCACCAACAGAGGAAAGGACAAAGAAGATACGATGTGTTAGTGTAGGTGTGTGTGTGTGTGTGTGTGTTCCACAATGGAATATTACTCAGACATAAAAAAAAGAATGAAATAATGCCCTCTGCAACATGACTGGATCTAGAGATTACCATACTAAGAGAAAAAAGTCAGAAAAAGATGAATATATGATATCCCTTATACATGGAATCTAAAATATGACACAAATGAACTTGTTTACAGGCTCAGAGACATAGAAAACAAACTTATGGTTACCAAAGGGGATGGAGGAGGGATAAATTAGAAGTTTGGAATTAGCAGATACAAACTACAGGGTAACCAACAAGGACCTACAGTACAGTCCAACGGATCAGATTCAATGTCCTGTAATAAGCCGTCATGGAAAACATGAAAAAGTATGTATAGATATGTAAAAACGCATCACCTTTGCTGTACACCAGAAACTAACAGAACATTCTCAGTTAAATACACTTCAATTTTAAAAAGCTTCAGCCTGAAGGACAGGCTTCTAATTTAACACACATCTAAGGGCCAACTGAAATATTCTCCAAATACCACACTTCACACTCTTTCGCTACAGGCTGCTGGTGTCTCCCAGAAATGAGTTTGGCTACGCTTCTGGGGGCCCCAAGGTTTTGCAGCTGCCACTCAGAGGATACCTCTTGAATGCCTAACCCTGGTGACCGGTAGGGTTTATTAGCCTTATAGTGTTCTACAAAACTGTAACAAACAGAGGAACAGTTCTTAACTGGCTAACCTATCAGGACACAGCACAGAGGCATCAGGCAGAAATGTGTGGTCTTTCCATGAAAAAGAAGTTTTAGCTTTTATTTTTAGCTGTGGTAAGATGGGCAGGCTTCCAATTAAAAAACCACAATGCCCTCCAGACAATGGGGAGGTCCCTGGATACCACGTTCACACTCTCCCTGTGCTCCATCCCAGGCTGCTGTTCCTCCAAAAAAGGAGCTTGTACACACATCTGACATACCTGCATTTGTAGCTGTCACCCAGATGACACATTCCTGACAGCATGGCTCACTCTGGTATCCAGTGGGGCTTGTGTCCACAGGTTCATCCAGATGGTAGCAAACAGTTCTTAACTATCACCCCAGAGTTCAGTGAAGAGGGAGAAAACAGAAATGCCCATCTCCCAGGCTTTCCCTTGAAAGAGGTTTATTTGTATACTTACAAAGTTGCTGTATCAGTGTGCATCAAGTTACTGACTGAGATCCTTCCAATCAGCCTGCATCAGGTTACTAACTGAGGTCCTTCCCTTTGGGACAATGACGCTTGGCACAACCTCAAGTACTAAGAACCACTAAGAACAAAGAGGGTTTCTTGGGAGTTCCCGTCATGGCTTAGTAGAAATGAATCTGACGAGTATCCATGAGGATGCAGGTTCTATGCCTGGCCTTGCTCAGTGGGTGAAGGATCCAGCATTGCCATGAGCTGTGGTATAGGTCGCAGATGCAGCTTGGATCTGGCGTTGCTGTGACTGGGAGGTAGGCCAGCGGCTCCCACTCCAATTCGACCCCTAGCCTGGGAACCTCCATATGCCAGAAGTGTGGCCCTAAAAAGACAAAAAAAAAAAAAAAAAAAGGTTTCTTGAACAAGGGTTAAACAAAAAGGTACATCTACATGAGACTACTCTTTCAAGGCTAAGAGAGGAGCTGTTTTATCTACTGCATAGAAACCAACACAGAGACCCAGGGAGAACGAGGAAACAGAAGAATATGTTCCAAAAGGAATAAAAAGATCAAACATAAAAAAAGATTTAAATGAAATGGTGACAACTGATTCAAAAATAGATAGTTCAAAATAATGGTCATAAAGATGCTCAGCTAGGTAAGAACAAAGTGGGATTTTCAACAAATTGAAAATATAAGATAGCACCAAACAAAATCATGGAGTTGAAGAACATAATAACTGCACTGAAAAATATAATACACATCTACTGGATGATGCAAACAAAGGATCGGCATAGAGTTCCCATTGTGGCTCAATAGGTTAAGGACCCAACACCGTCTCTGTGAGGATGCAGATTCAATCCCTGGCCTCACTCATTGGGTTAAGGATCCAGCACTGCCGCAGGCTGAGACATAGGTCGCAGATGTAGCTCAGATCTAGAGTTGCTGTGGCTATAGCTTTGGCCACAGCTGCAGCCCCAATTCAACCCCTGACCCAGGAACTTCCATATGATGCAACTGCAGCTATAAAAAAGAGAAAAGAAAAAAATAAAAGGGTCAGAAACTTAAAGACAGGGCGTAAGAATTTACCCAATAAAAGCAGCTAAAAGGAAAAAGAATGAAAAACAGTCAAGACAGCTTAAGGGACTTATGAGACAACATCAAGCAGACTAATGTTCACATTATAGGGGACTCAAAGGAAAAAGACTAAGATGGAGAAAACTTATTTGATAAAATAATGTCTGAAAACTTCCCTCAGCTAGGCAAGAAAAGACACATCAGATCCAGGAAGCTCAGAGAATTCCAAATGATATGAATCTACACATTGTAATTAAATTGTCAAAAGTAAAGGATGGAATATTAAAAGCAGACAGGAGAAAACAACTTATAACACAAGGGAACCCCATAAGAACATCAGCCTATTTATCTACAGAAATTCTGGAGACCAGAAGAGAATCACATGATATATTCAAAGTGCAGAAACAAAAACTGCCAGCCATGAATATTCTACTTAGCAAAGCTGTCCTTCAGAACTGAAGGAGAAAGAGAGTTTTACAGACAAGCACAAGATGAAGGAGTTCATAACCACTAGACTAGCCTTACAAGAAATGTTAAAGTGACTTCTTTAAACTCAAATGAAATGGCAATAATGAGCAACAGGAAAACATGAAAGTATAAATCTCATGGGTAAAGATAAATATATAGTCAAATCCAGAAAAAAAAGTGTTGTAAAGGTGATGATTTAATCACTTTTAAAGCTAGTATGGAGGTTAAAAAAAAAGTAATAAAAACAACTATAACTACAATAACTTATTAACAGATACAAAAGGTAGAACTATAAATTGTGACATCAAAACATAAAATGTAGTGAGAGGAGAAAACATGCAGTGCTTTAGAATGAGTTCAAATTTAAGTTACCAACAGCATAAACTATGATGAATCTAAGTTGTTTTACGTAAGCCTCATAGTCACCAGATAGCAAAAACCTATATGACGACACAAAAAGAAAGGAATCTAAGCATGCCACTACAGAAAATCAGCACAAGAGCAAGAGAATAAGAACAAAGTAATTACAAAACAGCTAAAAAACAATTAACAAGACAGCAATACATACATACCTGTTTGTAATTACTTTAAATGTGAATGGACAAAATTCTCTAATCAAAAGACAAGAGTAGGAGTGTCCGTCATGGTGCAGCGGTTAATGAATCCGACTAGGAACCATGAGGTTGCAGGTTCGATCCCTGGCCTTGCTCAGTGGGTTAATGATCCGGCGTTGCCGTGAGCTGTGGTGTAGGTCACAGACGCGGCTCAGATCCTGCGTTGCTGTGGCTGTGGTGTAGGCAGGCGGCTACAGCTACGATTAGACCCCAAGCCTGGGAATCTCTACATGCTGCGGGTGCGGCCCTAAAATGACAAAAAAGGCAAAAAAAAAGAGACAAGAGTAGCATTCAGGATTGAAAAATAAGACTTACTTCAGATGTAAGTGAACACAGACTGAAAGTGAAGGAATGCAAAGAAGTGTTCCACGCAAAGTCTGAGTAGTAATACTTAGAAAAAATACGCTTTAAGGCAAAGACTGTAATAAGAGACCAAGAAGACCATTTTATGTCAAAACAAGAGGATATATTTTTAAATATTTATGCACCCAACTTGGAGTACCTAAAGCAAGTATGTACAAACCTAAAGAGAAAAACTAACAGCAATACAGTAACAACAGAGGACTTTAATACTCCACTTGTATCAACGGACAGACATCCAGACAGAAAATACAGAAATGCTGGGCATAAACAACACAGAAGAGATGGACATATTAAGAACTATACAGAACATTCCAGGCAAACGCAATACACATTCTACTCAAACATACATGGACCATTCTCCTGGATAGATCATACGTTAGGCAACAAATCTTAATAAACCTAATAAGCTTGAAATAATATCAAGCATCTTTTCTGAACACAATGGCATAAAATTAGGAATCAATTACAAGAAGAAAATTGGAAAGTTCATGAATATACGGAGATTAAACAACATGCTACTGAACAACTAAGGGATCAAAGAAGAAATCAAAAGATATATCCAAAAATACCTTGAGAGGAGTTCCATCGTGGCTCAGCAGAAATGAATCTAACTAGCACCTATGAGGACGTAGGTTCCATCCCTGGCTTCGCTCAGTGGATTAAGGATCCACCATTGCCTTGAGTTGTGGTGTAGGTCATAGACATAGCTCAGATCTGGTGTGACTGTGGCGGAGACCAGCAACTACAGCTCCAATTCAATCTCTAGCCCAGGAACTTCCATATGCCGTGGCTGCAGCCCTAAAAAGATTTTTAATAAAACACCTTGAGAAAAATTAAAAATGCAAATACAACATACTGAAAATTATGGGACACAGCATGAGCACTTGTAAGAGTAAAGTTCAGAGCAATAAATGCCTACATTAAGATACAAGAAAGACCTCAAATAACCTAACTTTAAACACTAAGGAACTAGAAAAAAAGAACAAACTAAAGCCCAAAGGCAGAAGGAAGGAAATAACTATAGAAGATAAACGAAACTGACTAAAAAGGACAACAGAAAAGATCAGTGAAACTAAAAGCTGGTTTTCTGAAGACTAACAAAATAGACAAATCTTTAACTTGACTCACCAAGGAAAATGTGAGAGGACACAAAATCAGAAATGAAAGGGACATTACAACTGATACCACAGAAATCAGAAAAGATCATAAAGGTCAAAAAATTGGAAAACCTAGAAAATGGATAAATCCCTAGAACCATACAAACTGTTCAGAATGAATCATAAAGATACCAAACACTAAAAGAAGAATTAATACCAAGCTTTCTCGAACCCTTCCAAAAAACAGAAAAGGAAATAATATAGTTGTCCCATGGTAAGCTCAGGTGGACTGGTTCCAGGCCACTGCCCCCATATCAAAATCCACAGATGCTCAAATTTTTTTGTATCAAGTGGCATAGCACTGTTGGCCCACCATATCTTCAGGTTCATTTCAACATCTGCAGATTCAACCAACTGCTCACTGATCCGCAGTTGGCTGAATCTTTGGATGCAGGACCCATGAATACGAAGGGCCAACTGTACCTCCAAACTCATTTTACAAGGCCAGCATTACCAGCAAGGATACTACAAGAAAATTACAGGCCAACATCCCTGATAAACATACATGCAAAAATACTCAACCAAATGTTAGCAAACAAAATTCAAGAATATATAAAAAGTATTATACGCCATCAAGTGTGATTTCCCAGGTATAAAAAGATTGTTCAACATCCACAAAGCAGTTGCACCAAGACAGAGGAGGAGTAAGAGTTTGGGCTCACGCTCTCCCACAAACACATCAAAAAAACACATCTCCGTGTAAAATGACTTTCAGAGAACATCAACTGAATGCTGGTGGAAGAACCTGTTTGAGCCTATATGGCTATCAGGCTAAAGCAAGCAGATATAAGAAGGTGTTAACATACCTAAAAAACAGGACAACCACAAATCAAATGGAATGTCAAGTTCACAAAAACTGAAAAGAAAAGCACTCAAACATAAAATAAATGGAAACCATCCAGCCAAAAAGAGAAAAAAAAAAAAAGAAACATAGAATCAACTGGAAAACAAGGTTTAAAATGGCAATAAATACACATTTATCAATAATCACATTAAATGTCAGGGGACTGAATGCTCCCATCAAAAGACAGAGTGGCAGACTGGATATAAAAGCAAAAATGTACAATCTGCTGTCACCAAGAGACTCGCCTTAGGGCAAAGGACACATATAGATAGAAAGTGAGGGGGAAAGGAAAAGATATTTCATGCCAATGGACAAGACTGGAAACCAGAAGCTGCAATACTCATATCGGATAAAACACACTTTAAGATGAAGGTCATAAAGAAAGAAAGATGGACACTAATTACTGGTTAAAGGATACATTCAAGAAGAGGATATTACAATCATTAATATATATCCCCTAATATAGGAGCACCCAGATACATACAACAAAATACTAACAGACATAAAAGGAGAAATTGATGGGAATACAAAAATAGGAGACTCTAACACCCCACTCACATCAATGGACAGATTCTCTAGACAGAAAATCAGTAAGCCAACAGAGATCCTAAATGATACCATAGAAAAGTTACACCTAATTGACATTTTCAGGACATTACATCCAAAAAAATCATAATATACATTCTTCTCAGGTGCACATGTAACATTCTCAAGGATTGATCACATACTGGGTCACAAAGCTAACCTCAATGAATTTAAGAGTATAGAAATTATTTCAAGTATCTTCTCTGACCACAAAGGCATGAAAACAGAAATCAACCACAGGAAAAGGAATGAGAAAAAACACACTACACGCAGACTAAACAACATGCTACTAAAAAAACCGATGGGTCAATGAGGAAATCAAGAAAGAAATTAAAAAAATACCTCAAGACAAATGATAATGAAGATACAACCACTCGAAACCTATGGGATGTTGCAAAAGCAGTGCTCAGAGGGAAATTCACAGCAATACAGGCCTTTCTCAAAAAAGAAAAATATCAAATCAACAACTTCACCCACCACAAAAATGAATTATAAAAAGAAAAAAAAACTAAAGTCAGCAGAAGGAAGGAAATCATAGATATCAGAGAGGAAATGAATAAAATAGGGATTCAAAAAACAATAGAAAAAAAATCAATAAAACCAAGAGCCGGTTCCTTCAAAAGACAAACAAAATTGAAAAACCTCTAGCCAGACTCACCAAGAGGAGAGAAAAAAAGAAACCCAAATAAACAAAATAAGAAATGAAAAAGCAGAAGTCACAATGGATAGTACAGAAATACAAAAAAACATGAGAAAATACTACGAACAATTGTACGCCAACAAATTTGACAACCTAGAAGAAATGGATACCTTTCTAAAGATTTACACCCTGCCAAAACTGAATCAAGAAGAAACAGGTCAACTGAACAGACTTATCACTATAAAAGAAATCGAGTATGGCATAAAAACACTCCCTACAAATAGTAGTCCAGGACCAGACGGCTTCACAGGTGAACTCTAACAAACATACAAAGAGGAACTTATACCCAACCTCTGTAAACTTTTCCAAAAGGTTGAAGAAGGAACACTCCCAAAGACATTCTACGATGCCAACATCACCTTAATTCCAAAACCAGAAAAAAAAAAAACACGAAAAAAAAAACTATAGACCAGTATCTTTGATGAATATAGATGCAAAAACTCTCAACAAAATTTTAGCCAACTGAATCCAACAATATATAAAAAAGATCGTACACCATGACCAAGCGGATTCATCCCAAGTGCACAAGGATGGTTCAAGGTACACACATCAATCAAAGTCATACACCTCATTAACGAAAGAAAACTCAAAAACCACAAGATCATCTCAATAGACGCTGAGAAAACATCTAACAAACTCCAACATCCATTCATGATCAAAACTCTTACCAAAGTGTGTATAGAGGGAACATTGCTTAACGTAATAAAAGCCATTTGCCACAAAACCACAGCAAATATAATAGTCAATGGAAAAGAGCTGAAAGCCTTCCACTAAAATCTGGAACAAGACAAGGATGCCCACTTTCACAACTGTTATTCAACATAGTATTGCAAGTCCCAGCTACAGCTATCAGACAAAGAAAAGAAATAAAACACATCCGAATAGGAAGAGAAGATGTGAAACGGTCACTGTATGCAGATGACATGATTCTATATGTAGAAAACACCATGGACTCAACCCAAAAATTAAATGAACTGATCAACAAATTCAGCAAAGTAGCAATATACAGGATTAACATTCAGAAATCAATGAGACTTCTGGGGAGTTCCTGTCGTGCCGCAGTGGTTAACAAATCTGACTAGGAACCATGAGGTTGTAGGTTCGATCCCTGGCCTTGTTCAGTGGGTTAACAATCCAGAGTTGCCGTGGCCTGTGGTGTAGGTTGCAAACACTGCTCGGATCCGGCATTGAAGTGGCTGTGGCGTAGGCCGGCAGCTACAGCTCTGATTTGACCCCTAGCCTGGGAACCTCCATATGCCACGGGTGCGGCCCTAAAAAGCACACACACAAAAAAAGAAAACACAAAGACATGGAAAGATATCCCATGCTCATGGGCC
>PVHT020000037.1:4038816-4049030 GCA_004024745.2 Catagonus wagneri
TAACTCTCCCAGACTTCAGGCAATATTACAAAGCCACGGTAATCAAGACAGTGTGGTACCAGTACCAAAACAGACAGACAGACCTATGGAACAGAACACAGAACCCAGAAATAAACCCAGACACCTAAGGTCAATTAATCTTTGACAAAGGAGGCAAGAACATAAAATGGGGAAAAGACAGTCTTTGCAGTAAGTGTTGCCGGGAAACCTGGACAGCCATATGCAAATCAATGAAATGAGAACAAACTCTCACACCATGCACAAGAATAAACTCAAAATGGCTTAAAGACTTCTAAGACAAGACACCACTAAACTCCTAGAAGAGAACATAGAAAAACATTCTCTGATATCAACCTTACAAGTGTTTTACTCAGGTCAGTCCCCCAAAGCAACAGAAATTAAAGCAAAAATAAACCAATGGGACCCAATCAAGCTGGCAAGCTTTTGCACAGCAAAGGAAACCAAAAATAAAAAACAGAAAGACAACTTACAGAATGGGAAAAAATAGCGTCAAATGATGCGATTGACAAGGGCTTAATCTCTAAAATATACAAACAACTCATACAACTCAACAACACAAAAGCCAACAACCCAGTGGAAAAATGGGCAAAAGACCTGAACAGACATTTCTCCAAAGAAGATATACAGATGGCCGACAAGCACATGAAAAAAATGCTCAACATCACTGATGATTAGAGAAATGCAAATCAAAACCACCATGAGGTACCACCTCACACCAGTCAGAATGGCCATCCTTAATAGGTCCGCAAACAATAAATGCTGGAGGGTGTGTGGAGAAAAGGAACCCTCCTGCACTGTTGCTGGGAATGTAAACTGGTACAACTTATGGAAAACAGTATGGAGGTCCCTTAGAAAAGTATGCACAGAACTACCATATGACCCAGCAATCGCACTCTTGGGCAGATATCCGGACAAAACTTTCCTTGAAAAAGACACATGCACACGCATGGTCATTGCAGCACTATTCACAATAGCCAAGACGTGGAAACAACCCAAATGTCCATCAACAGATGACTGGATTAGGAAGATATGGTATATATATACAATGGAAAACTACTCAGCCATATACAAAGGAATAAAATAATGCCACGTGCAGCAACACAGATGGAACTAGAGACTCTCATAGTGAAGGAAGTTAGTCAGAAAGAAAGACAAATACCACATGGTATCACCCATATCTGGAATCTAATAGACTTCACAAATGAAACTTTCCATAGAAAAGAAAAGCACGGACTTGGAGAACAGACTTGTGGTTGCCAAGAGGGTGGGGGAGGCAGTGGGATGGTATGGGAGTTTGGGGTTAATAGTTGTCGACTATTGCCTTTCGGATGGAAAAGCAAGGCGATCCTGCTGCACAGTACCAGGAACTATGTCTAAGTACTTGTGACAAATCTATATATGTATGTGTAACCGGGTCACCATGCTGTACAGTTCAAAAATTGACAGAAAACCGTAAACCACCTATAATGGAAAGATAAAAATCATTATATCAAAAAAAAAATCCACAAAGCAATCAATGTGGTACACCACATAACAAAATAAGGGATAAAAATCACACGGTCATCTTTAAAAATGAAAAAAGGGGATCTGACAAAATTTAATGTACTTTTCACACTAAAAACTCTCCACAAAGTGGGTACAGAGGGAATAGACCTCATCATCATACTTACATATGACAAGCCTAAAGCCAACATCACCCCTACTCAATGGCAAAAATCAAACGTTTTCCTCTAAGATCAAGAACAAAGTGAGGATGCTCACCCTTGCCACTTTTATTCAATCTAATATTGGAAGTCCAAATCAGAGCTTTCTTATAAACAAGAAAAATAAATAAAAAGCAACAGAATCAAAAAGGAAGAAGTAAACCTTCTCTATGACATTGCACATATGGAAAATTCTAGAGTCCAACAAAATAAACTCTTAGGATGAACAAATTCCGTAAAGTTGTAGGAATCAAAATTAACACATAGAATTCTGTTGCGTTTCAATCTGCTAATAGCAGAACTATCAGATTAAGAAAGCAATCCTATTTATAATTGCATCAAATTTAACCAAGGAAAAGAAAGAACTGTACACTGAAAACCATAAGACATGATCAAAAAATCAAAGATTACCCCAATAAACGAAAAGACATTCCACGCTCATTGACTAAAGGAATTAATATTGTTCAAGTGTCCATTATACCCAAAACAATCTACAGATTCAATAGCATCCCTATCAAAGTTCTGATGGCTTTTTCAACAGAAAAAACAATCCTAAAATGTGGATAGAATCACAAAAGATGCCAAATAGGCAAAGCAGTTGTGAAAAAGAACAAAGCCGGAGGTATTACGCTTCCCAGTGTCAAACGACATTACAACGCTACGGAAATCAAAACAGTGTGATACTGGCACAAAAACATACACACAGGTCGATGAAACAGAATACAAGGCCCAGAAATAAAGTCACCCAGATACAGTCAATTAATATACAACAAAGAAGCCAACAGTATATTATGGGAAACCACAATATCTTCAATAAACGGTGCTGGAAAAACTGGACAGCAAGGTGCAAAAGAACGAAACTGGACCACACACAAAAATCAACTCAAAAATGGAATGAAGACTTGAACATAAGGTCTGAAACCACCTAACGTTTAAAAGATGATACAGGACTAGACAAGGCAGTTGAGGAGGAGGGAGCGATCGGAGGGTGGGTTGGCTTGGCGTGCAGCCCCCACCTAGGGAACGTTATGATAAACGTATGTAGTTTTTAGTCTTTCTTCGAGAAGCAATGGTTGGGGCATTTTTTTTAAGATGGCTGGCATCATTTGTTTTCCTTTGTTATAATAAATTTGTCATAACTCAGTAACATGGACTTGCCCCTAAAGGTAGTTGTTAATAACTTCGAAATATTAGGCTCTTGCCAATGTTCTGATGATTTAAAACCTGTACTACTGAATATGAAGCAGGACAGAGCAAGCTCTGGTGCGACTATCTTGAAGGAGTAATTTCAAAATATACAGAGGTAACTTGACTATATATGTTGCATTGGTGTCGCCTCCCTCCATATTGGTATTTGCTGAAGATTTTAATTTATATGAATGAAATTTCTAAAGCAGATTCAAAGTTCCTCTCAGGGAAATGTCCAGTCTTTAGGATAAGCAATCCTATATGAATAGTACCAAAGCATTACCATGTGGTAGAAAACACATTCTAGTAAAGATGTTAAATTAAATGCAAAATTAAATGTGTAAGACTTCAGGATGGTGCGCACACACACACACACGACAAAGGTTATGCTTCTTGGGGCACATTGCTTAGAGGGCTTGCAAATGTGTAAATAATTTATGTTACATGACTGATGACTTCATTGAAAATCTGCACAATTCAGCTTTAGCTCTAGATTACTTCAGTTGACCTTTGTAAAGGTTTTATCTGCGTAGAATGGTTGTTTGACTCGTTTTAACCTATTAGGGTTTGGGTTTTTTTGTGTTGTTGTTTTCATTCTATAGTAAGGTAAAATTCTAACAAAAGAAAAAAATAAATAAATAAATAAAAGTTGATACAGGAAAAGACAACCCACAGAATGGGAGAAAATATCTGCAAATTAATCAACTGACAAGGCATTAATCGCCAAAATTTACAAACACCTACTACAGCTCAACGCCAAAAACACAAACAACCCCATCAAAAAATGAGCAGAAGATCTAAACAGACAACTCTCCAGAGAAGACATACAGATGGCCAAAAAACACATGCAAAGATGTTCAACATCACTCGTTACTAGGGAAATGCAAATCAAAACCACTATGAGGTACCACCTTACACTGGCCAGAATGGCCACCATCAAGAAGTCTACCAACAGGAGTTCCCATTGTGGTGCAGAGGAAACGAATCCAACTAGGAACCATGAGGTTGAGGGTTCAACCCTGGCCTCGCTCAGTGGCTTAAGGATACGGCGTTGCTGTGAGCTGTGGGCTGTGGTGTAGGTCGCAGAAGCAGCTCGGATCTGGCAATGCTGTGGCTCTGGCCTAGGCTGGCGGCTACAGCTCCAGTTAGACCGCTAGGCCTGGAAAACTCCATATGCTGCAGGTGCAGCCATGAAAGGACAAAAAGACTCACTCACAAAAAATGTCTACAAACAGTAAGTGCTGGAGACAGTGTGGAGGAAAGGGAACCCTCTTACACTGTTGGTGGGAATGTAAATTGGTGCAACCGCTATGGAAAACAGTATGCAGATGCCTTAGAAAACTAAAAATAGAATTACCACTTCATCCGGTAACCCCATTCCTTGGCATCTATCCAGAGAAAACCATGACTCGAAAAGACACATGTACTCCAATGTTCATTGCAGCACTCTATACAATAGCCAGGTCATGGAAACAACCTAAATGCCCATCGGCAGAGGCATGGATAAAAGAAGATGTGGTACACATACACAATGGAATATTATTCATCTTTTAAAAGGAACAAAATAACAGCATTTATAACATGAAATTATCGTGCGAAGTGAAGTCAGTCAGACAATGAGACACCAACACCAAAAGCTACCACTTACATGTGAAATCTAAACAAAGGACACAACGAACTTCTTTGCAGATTAGATACTGACTCGTAGACTTTGAAAAACTTATGGTTTACAAATGGGACAAGTTGCTGGTTGGGGGGGATGCACGGAGGGTTTGGGATGGAGATGCTGTAAAATTTGGCTGTGATGATTTTTGTACACCTATTAAGGTAATAAAATTCATTAATTTAAAAAATAAAATAAAATAAAATAAAATAAAAGGTGTGACTAATAAAAAATTTAAAAAGATGATACAGGCTATAAGCTCTTTGTTACCAGTCTAGCAATGATTTTTTTTTTTTTGATCTGACACCAAAAGCAAAGCAAACAAATGGGACTCCATCAAGCAAAAAGGCTTCTGCACAGCAAAGGAAACCACTGAAAAAAATGGAAAGACAATCTATGAATGAAAGAAAATATTTTCAAATCATAGATCTGATAAGGGGTTAATATCCAAAACATATAATGAATACAACTCAACTGCAAAAAACAATCCAATTAAAAACTAGGCAGAAAATCTGAATACACATTTTCCAAAGAAGATATTGAAATGACCAACAGGCATATGAAAACGTGCTCAACATCACTCATCATCAAGGAAACGAAAATCAAAACCACAATGAGATGTCATCTCACACCGTCAGAACAGCTATTCTCCACAAAAAAAAAAAAAAAAGTGCTGGTGAAAGTGTAGAAAAAAAGGAACCCTCATGCACTTTTGGTAGCGATATAAACTAGTAACAGCCACTATGGAAAATAGGTGCAGCCATAAAAGGACTAAAAGACACACACACCAAAAAAGTATACAAACAGTAAGTGCTGGAGACGGTTTGGAGAAAAGGGAACGCTCTTACTCTGTTGGTGGGAATGTAAATTGGTGCAACCGCTATGGAAAACAGTATAGAGATTCCTTAATGTTTCTCAAAAAAGTAAAAATAGAACTGCCATAGGATTCAGCAATTCAACTTCTGGGTATTTATTCAAAGAAAACCAACCTTTAATTTGAAAAGATATGTGCACTCCCATGTTCACTGCAGCATTATTTACACCGGTCAAGACATGGAACAACCTAAGTGTCCACTGACAATGAATGGATAAAGACAATGGGATATTATTCACCCACAAGAAATAAGGAAATCCTGTCATTTATGACAATCGGATGAACCTTTCGGGCATTTCACTAAGTGAAGTAAGTCAGACAGAGAAAGACAAATAATGTATAGGATCTCACTCATATATGGAATTTACAAAAACGAATTGGAGGGAGTGGGATCAAGATGGCAGAGGAGTAAGATGTGGTGCTCACCTTCTCCCACAGACTCATCCAGAAAAATTAAAAAAAAAAAAAAATACATGTAGAATGATTTGCATAGAACATCTACTAAACACTGGCACTAGACCTTAAACCTACAAAAAGGGCAAGAAACCCTCCACATAACTGGCTAAAACAAAAGGAGAACAAAACAGACAGAGACAGAGAAGAGGAAAAAAACAAGGGGGGGGGGTAATCAATCGACCAAACTGATGGTCAGGTAAGGAATCGACTGACCTAACTGAGCCAAACTGATGAGGAGATCAGTTGAGATGAAGGGACGTCAAAAGCCTTGGAGAAAACCACAACAGCCAGACTGAGGAGGACAGAGAGAGCACCGCAGAAACCACCAGTACCACGGCCACCAGACACCGCAGCCTGAGATGCTCAGCCAGGGGTTAGGAGTGTGTAATAAGAACGTAATGAATATATTGCAAAAACATTCCCTACAAACAAAAGTCCAGGACCAGATGGTTTTACAGGTGAAGTCTACCAAACATACAAAGAGGAAGTTAGACCCATCCTCCTTAAACTTGTCAAAAAGGTTCAAGAGGAAGGGACACGCCCAAAGTCTTTCTACGAAGCCTCCATCAACCTCATGCCAAAACCAAAGATACTACCAAAAAAGAAAATTATAGGCTGATATCTTTGGTGAATATAGACCCCAAAAATTCTCAATAAAATTTTAGACCACCAAATTGAACAATATATAAAAAAGATCTTACACCACGACCAAGTGGGATTCATTCCAAGTTCATATGGATGGTTCAACACGTGCACACCAATCAACGTCCTACACCACATTAACAAAAGTCAAAAACCACATGATCATCTCAACAGATGGAAAAAAAACATTTCACAAAATCTAACATCCATTCATGATTTAAAAAAAAAAAAACATAAAAAACTTCTTCTATACCAAAGTGGGTATACAGGGAACATATCTTAACATAATGAAAGCCATTTATAACAAACCCAGAGCCATTATAATAATCAATGGAGAAAAGCTGACAGCCTTCTCACTAAAACCTGGAACAAGACAAGGATGCCCACTCTCACCACTTTTATTCAACATAGTATTAGAAGTACTAGTCTCAGCAATCAGGCAAACAAAAGAAATAAAATACCATTATGATACCACTTATATGTGGAATCTAATCACTTATATGTGGAACCTAAAACAGCACAAATGAACCTACCTACAGAAAAGAAACAAACTCATGGACATTGAGAACAGATTTGTGGTTGTCAATGGGACGGGGAGGGAATGGGCTGGACTGGAACTTTGGGGTTAGCAGATGCAAACTACTGCATTTGGAGTGGCTAGGCAATGAGATCCTGCTGTACAGCACAGAGAACTATATATAATCACTTGTGATGGAACATGATGGAAGATAACGTGAGAAGAAGAATGCGTGCACAACCAGGTCCCTTTGTTGTACAGAAGAAACTGACAAAACACTGTAAATCAACTATAAGAAAAAAAAATTTTTAAAAAAAAAAAAAAAGCTCCCATCATGGCGCAGTAGAAACGAATCCAACTAGGAACCATGAGGTTGCAGGTTCGACCTCTGGCCTCGCTCAGTGGGTTAAGGATCTGGCATTGCCATGAGCTGTGATGGAGGTCTCAGATGCAGCTCGGACCTGGTGTTGCTGTGGCTGTGGTGTAAGCCAGCAGCTGTAGCTCCGACTGGACCCCTAGCCTGGGAAGCTCCATATGCTGCAGCTACTGCCCTATAAAGCAAAAAAGCAAAAAAAAAAAAAAATCCATTTGCTGGAGTTTCAGTCGTGGTGCAGTGGAAATGAATCTGACTAGGAACCGTGAGGTTGTGGGTTCGATCCCTGGCCTGCCTCAGTGGAGTAACGATTAGGCATTGCCATGAGCCCTGGTGTGGATCACAGGTGAGGCTCAGACCCTGCACTGCTGTGGCTGTGGCATAGGCCAGCAACTGTAGCTCCGACTGGACCTCTAGCCTAGGAACCTCCATAGGCCACGGGTGCAGCCCTGACAAGGAAAAAATAAATAAATACATACATACATACATACATACATAAATACATAAATAAATACATAAATATTAAAAAAATAAACAGACTGGTGGTTGCCAGAGGTGGAGATCAGAGAATGGGTAAAACAGGTGAAGATGATCAAAAGATACAAACTTTCAATTATAAGATGCTTAAGTACTGACAATGTCATGGATAGCATACTTACTATAGTTTGTAATACTGTATTGTGTGTTTGAAAGCTG
Source organism: Catagonus wagneri (assembly GCA_004024745.2). Taxonomy (NCBI): domain Eukaryota; kingdom Metazoa; phylum Chordata; class Mammalia; order Artiodactyla; family Tayassuidae; genus Catagonus; species Catagonus wagneri. Next base: position 4,046,950 of record PVHT020000037.1, read on the forward strand.
CTAAGAGCAAAATAAGTCCTCATCACAAGAAAAAAAAAAATCTGTAACTATGTGTGGTAATGGATGTCCAAGTAGAGTTCCTGTGGTGATCATTTCATAATATACACATATGGCTGACCCTTGAACAATGCAGGGCTTGGGGCACAAACCCCAGTCCAGTTGAAAAATCCATGTATCATTTTTGACTCCTTAAGAACTTAACTGTTAATATCTCATTGTCGACCAGAAGGCTGATCAATAACATAAAATATAGTAATTGGTTGCCTGTGTTATTTACTTATCTACATATATTGTACACATTCAGGACATAACGTTTTATTAATTTTTTCAATATTTCTAGGCTACATGGTTGGCCTTTCATTTTTTTTCAAATTGTCACAAACCTCCAAAAATATTTCCTATGTATTCATATAGGTTGTTGAAGGGTTAACTAACTGTACGTTAAATCATTACACTGTACACTTGAAATTTGCATACATGATAAGGGTATTATTCTATGTAATCAGAATATACTCAACAACAAAATAAATAACCTACTTCAAAAGGAGGCAATGGATTTAAACAGACCTTTTGCCAAAGAACATATATAAACGGCCCATAAGCACATGAAAAGATGCTGAACATCCCTAATCACTAGGGAAACACAAATGAAAACTACAATGAGATACTGCCTCATACCCATTAGGGCAGCTACCATCAAAAAAACGAAAAACAAAAGACAGAAAGGACAGATGTAGAGAAATCCGAACCCTTGCACACCACCAGTAAGAATGGAAACTGGTGCTGCCACTGTGGAAAACAATCCGGAGGTTCCTCAAAAAAATCTACAAACTAGAACTACTGTATGACCCAGAAGGTCCATTTCTGGGTATATAGCCAAAAGAACCAAAAGCATGGTCTCAAAGAGATGTTTGTACTCCTGTGTTCACACCAGCACTATTCACAACAGCTAAAACATGGAAGCAACCCAAGTGCCATTCTACCAATGAACAGATCACAAAAATTGTGCTTTAATACACGCAGTAGAATATTATACAGCTTCAAAAAGGAAATTCTGCAATATGCTACAATATGGATGAACCCTCGGAGGACATCTGCTCGATAAGGTGTAGGATCAAGATGGCAGAGGAGTAAGACATGACGCTCACTTTTTAATAATCTGTTGAGCCTGTATGACTATCAGGCTAAACCAAGCAGGCAGAGAAAGGGGTTCACATACTTAAAAAAACAGGACAACCACAAATCAAAACCAAATATTACAGTCACAAAAAATAAAAAGAAAAGTACACAAACATAAAATAAATAGAAATCATCCAACCAAAAAAAGAAAGGAGAAATATAGAATCAATTGGAAAACAAGGTCTAAATGACAATAAATACATATTTATCAATAATTACTTTACATGTCAACAGACTAAATGCTCCAATCAAAAGACAGAGTGGGGAGATTGGATAAAAAAGTCAAAAGCTACAATCTGCTGAAATCAATGGCATTTCTGTACACTAACAATGACATATTAGAAAAGGAATACAAAAATACAATACCTTTTAAAACTGCAGCCCCAAAAGTCAAATCCCTGGGAATACACTGGAACAAGGAGGTGAAAGACTTCTATGCTGAGAACTTTAAAACGTTATTCAAGAAAATCAAAGAAGTAGTTCCTGTCATGGTGCAGTGGTTCACGAATCTGACTAGGAACCATGAGGCTGCAGGTTCAACTCCTGGCCTTGTTCAGTGGGTTAACCATCCAGAGTTGCCGTGGCCTGTGGTGTAGGTTGCAGACGTGGCTCAGATCTGGCATTGCAGTGGCTGTGGTGTAGGCCGGCAGCTACAGCTCCGATTCGACCCCTAGCCTGGGAACCTCCATATGCCATGGGTGCAGCCCTAAAAAGCACACACACAAAAAAAGAAAACACAAAGACATGGAAAGATATCCCATGCTCATGGGCCGGAAAAGTTAATATTGTAAAAATGCCCATACTGACCAAACCAATCTACAGATTCAATGCAATCCCTACCAAATGAACCATGACATCCTTCACAGAACTAGATCAAACAATCCAAAAATTTGTGTGGAACC